>JAJONR010003832.1:0-92681 GCA_029582245.1 Solanum etuberosum
CAGTTCGTGGTAGTGACAGCAAATGTGTTGTCTATCCTCTTAAGACTTAGAGAAATTTAACTTAAGCATAGATGAACTGAGTTTCCTAAAATTCGAGCTTATTAGCTCACAGCATAATCATTAGTAGTTCTTTGAATGAAGGATGTCATCCAGTGCACCACTCTATTCTACTTCCTCATTAGACATCCAGTTCGTGGTAGTGACAGCAAATGTGTTGTCTATCCTCTTAAGACTTAGAGAAATTTAACTTAAGCATAGATGAACTGAGTTTCCTAAAATTCGAGCTTATTAGCTCACAGCATAATCATTAGTAGTTCTTTGAATGAAGGATGTCATCCAGTGCACCACTCTATTCTACTTCCTCATTAGACATCCAGTTCGTGGTAGTGACAGCAAATGTGTTGTCTATCCTCTTAAGACTTAGAGAAATTTAACTTAAGCATAGATGAACTGAGTTTCCTAAAATTCGAGCTTATTAGCTCACAGCATAATCATTAGTAGTTCTTTGAATGAAGGATGTCATCCAGTGCACCACTCTATTCTACTTCCTCATTAGACATCCAGTTCGTGGTAGTGACAGCAAATGTGTTGTCTATCCTCTTAAGACTTAGAGAAATTTAACTTAAGCATAGATGAACTGAGTTTCCTAAAATTCGAGCTTATTAGCTCACAGCATAATCATTAGTAGTTCTTTGAATGAAGGATGTCATCCAGTGCACCACTCTATTCTACTTCCTCATTAGACATCCCACTAAATACTAACTCGAAATTATTAGGCAAGTTGTGTGTGCTACCCCATCTTCTCAGCAGCCTCACACCAGTGAACTTTTCCACTTTTGAGTTGTATGGTAGTAAAGAACTTGAACTTTATTCGGTAAAGTCAACTGTGCGCTAGGTAAGAATTCCAAAAAAAAAAGAAAAAGGAAGAGTCATTTAAACCTTCTATATGTTTATTTTAGGGGTTAGTTGATCTGATTATTGTTAACCTATGTGCTTTTCTTGATATCTAATTGTGTAGCCATCTCCGAATGTTGAAACTTTTCAAAATTGAACTACATATACATTGACTTGTTTATATTCCAGAGTTTTTGAGCTTTGAGTTCATTTCATCATTTAAATTGTTGATAACATTTGTCCCTGTTCCGTTGACTACAAATTGTTAATGTCTTTATCTTTTTGAGATGTAAGTATGAGTTTTGAAGGGTACCTTCTGGACCATTCATTTTTCAGAACTCCGAAACTGGAGTAGTTTTCAACCGCAGGCCTTGCTTCTGCAACACTTCAATTTCTTGACATACATCTAAGTTGATTGACCATTTTTTCAGGTGACAGTGGAGAACCAAAGTTATCACAAGTCGTGTTTCAAGTGTTCTCATGGTGGGTGCTCTTTAAATCCTTCGAATTATGCTGCCCTAGATGGGATTTTGTACTGCAAACCTCATTTTTCACAGCTTTTCAAGGAGAAAGGCAGCTACAATCATTTAATCAAGTCTGCTTCAATGAAGCGTCCAGCAGCAACTGTTCCAGATTCTTAAACTGTATCTCCGTCAACTACTTTATCCAGGGAGCTTGGTCTTTTTATATTTGTTTTCTTCTTCTTTTCCGTATATCTCCAATTGGTGTGCCATTTTGGTTTACTGTGTGATCTGATTTCCACAACTGTGAAAACTTATCCTTTCGTTGTTGTTGTTGTTCCTTCAACTTTCGGATGTTAAATGTTCCTGCTGTTTTATCATGACCTTTGGCGGGAAAGTTGTGCAGTTCTTACGAGTGTTGTTACATGATCGTCCTCTCATGCTGTTCTTTATCTTTGCTGACATGCACTTTTCAATTATTAGATTCTAATAGGCTGATTAGTAATAAATAGTTGGTTTTGGTATCCTGTATCTGAAACCAAAACCAACTAGCTCAACTAATCCGGAGTTGACTTGGTAGACCCAATGGTGATGCCTACCATGAAGGCTCGAATCAAAGACTTCTAGTTAAGGTTAGAAGGATCGCACCTATTCTACCATCCCTTGGTGGTGTACTATTAGAGTTCAATCTTGGTATTTTTCAACTTAAGGGTTAACTTTTACCACCAGCTAAAGAACCTTGTTCTGTAAATGACTTTAGGTAAGTACACACATCCTCCCAGTGGTGTCAAAAAGGGTGTCGCGACCAATTCAGTCCAACGCTCCTCTCCTCTCCTCTCTGACATTTATCGATATAATTGTCAACAGGTTTGACATTCTCCTCTCCAAGTTCAAGGAAATAAAACCCAGAAGAAAGGGAGAAAAGCAGCAAGATGGTGCACATTGTTACTGCTCATGGAAGTTCATGAATTGATTAAAATTTAGTGCATTTGCCAACTTCCTGTTCTATGTAATGTATTTTGTTTGCTAGTTATGGGTGGACATTTTACTACAGGTCTATAATTTACCTCTTATGTGATTCTTGTTGAAGCATATACCCAAAGAGCACTTGCATCGTGAAAGATTTTAAAGTGGACTCCCCATTGAGAAGATCAACAAGATTTTGCGATCCTCTAGTGAATTTATTCCAATTTCAAGAGCTAGGATTGAATTAGTATTGATATACCAATTCGATCTGAGTTTGCTTATTATACTGGGCATTTTCAATAGTATGCCTTGAAGCGGACTTGAACGCATAAGATTTTGTGTTTCCATTGTACTTTGAGGAGTTGTTTGGTTACAACTTATAAGGATGGGATGGTTAGATAGGAAGTTATATCATCAAAATATTTATGGGCTAAGACACATGAAAAATTGAGAAAATCGCATATTTTTTTGTATAATGGCTCTTAAATGCCCAAAATATGTGCAAAAAATAGTGAGACTTAACGTATTGCTCCCTCGAATCTCTACGGAGAGTTTTGTAAAAGTTTTGTAAAAAACATCGTCTCGAAGCCATATCACCAAAATATTCATCGGTTAACATACATGAAAAATTGAAAAAATCGCCTAATTAATGTAAAATGGTTCCTAAATGCCCAAAATATGTGCAAAAAATAGTGAGGCTTCACGTAGAGCTCCCCCAACTCTCTACGGAGGATTCCGTGAAGGTTTTGAAAAAAATAAATCATCCAGAAGTCAAATCACCTAAATATTCATGGGCTAATACACATGAAAAACTGAGAAAATCGCCTAATTTCGGTAAAATGGTTCCTAAATGTCTAAAATATGTATATATAAAAAAAGGGTGAGGCTTCACATACTGCTCCCCCAACTCCCTACGATAAGTTTCGTTAAGGTTTTAAAAAAACTATCGTTCGAAAGTCATATCACCAAAATATTTATAGGCTAGCACACAAGAAAAACTAAGAAAATCATCTAATTCCTATAAAATAGCTCCTTAATGCCAAAAATATTTGCAAAAAATGGTGAGGCTTCATGTACTCTCCTTCAACTCTCGAAAAACCAAGAAAGTCACATAATTCCTAAAAGTTGGCTCATAAATACGAAAATATGCCTGAAAAAAATGGTGAGACTGTACGTAATGCTACCCCAACTCATTACGAAGGTCCTCAGAAAGTTTTTTCAGAAAAAACTTTTGAGTGCTCCGAGGCACCAGATCCATAGGCTAATACACACGAAAAACATAAAAAAACATGTAATTTCTAAAAGTTGGCTCGTAAATGTGAAAATACGTCTGAACAGATGGTGGGACTATACGTAATGCTTCCCCAACTCATTACGGATGTCCTCATAAAGTTTTTTCAGAAAAAGATTTTGGGTGCTCCGAGGAGCCACACCAATGGGCTAATACACACGGAAAACCAAGAAAGTCACGTAATTCCTAAAAGTTTGCTCGTAAATACGAAAATATGCCTGAAAAAATAGTTGGACTGTACGTAATGCTTCCTCAACTCATGACGGAGGTCCTCATAAAGTTTTTTCAAAAAAAAGTTTTTTTGGTGCTCCGAGGCGCCAGATCCATAGGAAATACACACGAAAAACCAAAAAAGTCGCGTCATTCCTAAAAGCTGGCTCGTCAATGCGAAAAATGCATGAAAAATGGTAGGACTGTACGTAATGATTCTCCAACTCATTACGGAGGTCATAATAAAGTTTTTCCAGAAAATTTTTTGAGACGCCCAGAGGCGCCAGATCCATGGGCTAATACACAAAAAAGAAAGTCGGGTAATTCCTAAAAGTTGGCTCGTAAATGCGAAAACATGCCTGAAAAATGATGAGATTGTACGTAATGCTTCCCCTACTCATTACGGGGATCCTCATTAAGTTTTTTCAGAAATTTTTTTGGGTGCTGTGAGGCGCCAGATCGATGGGCTAATACATATGAAAAACAAACAAAGTCGCCTAATTCCTAAAAGTTGGCTCATAAATGCAAAAATATGCCTTAAAAAATGGTGGGACTGTACGTAATGCTTACCCAACTTATTACAGAGGTCCGCATAAAATATTTTCAGATTTTTTTTTGGGTGCTCCGAGGCGCCAGATCAATGAGCTAGTACACACGAAAAACCAAGAAAGTTGCGTTATTCCTAAAAGTTGGCTTGTATATATGAAAAAATACCTAAAAAAGGTGGGACTATACGTAATGCTTCCCAAACTCATTACAGAGGTCCTCATAGAGGTTTTTCATTAATAAAATTTGGGTGCTTCGAGGTGCCATATTCATGGGCTAATAAATACGAAAAAATAAAGAAAGTCGCGTAATTCCTAAAAGTTGGCTCATAAATGCAAAATTATGTCTGAAAAAATGGCGGGACTGTACGTAATGCTTCCCAACTCATTATGGAGGTCTCCATAATGAGTTTTTTCAAAAAAGAATTTTGGGTGCTCCGAGGCGTCAGATCCATGGGCTAATACACATGAAAATCAAGGAAGTCACGTAATTCCTAAAATTAAAGTTGGCTCGTAAATTCTAAAATATGCCTCGAAAAAATGGTGGGACCGTACGTAATGCTTCCCCAACTCATTATAGAGGTCCTCATAAAGTTTTTTCAACAAAATTTTTTGGGTGCTCTAAGGCTCCAGATTCATGGGCTAATATACACGAAAAACAGACGCGTAATTTCTAAAAGTAGGCTCAAATATGCAAAAATATGCCTGAAAAAAATTGATGGAACTGTACGCAATGCTTTCCTAACTCATTATGAAGGTTCTCATAAAATATTTTTGGGTGCTTCGAGGCGTCAAATCCATGGGCTCATACACATGAAACCAAGAAAGTCGCGTAATTCCTAAAAGTTAACTTGTAAATGTAAAATATGCCTAAAAAATGGTGGGACTGTACATAAAGCTTCTCCTACTCATTACAAAGGTCAGCATAAAGTTTTTTCAGAAATTTTTTTGAATGCTACGAGGCGCCAGATCCGTGGGCTAATATACACGAAAAATAAAGAAAGTCACGTAATTACTAAAGTTGGCTCGTAAATGTAAAAATATGCCTGAAAAAATAGTGGAATTGTATGTAATGCTTCCCTAACTCATTACGAAGGTCCTCAAAGTTTTTTAATTATTTTTTTTGGGTACTTCGGGGTTCCAAATCCATGGGCTAATACACGAAAAATAAAAAAAATTGTGCAATTCCTAAAAATTGGCTTGCAAATTCGAAAATATGCCAAAAAAATAATAATGAAACTATACGTAATGTTTCCCTGACTCATTATGGAGGTCCTCATAAAGTTTTTCAGAAAAAAATTTTAAGTACTCCGAGGCGCCAGATCCATGGGCTAATACACACAAAAAAATCAAGAAAGTCACGTAATTTCTAAATGTTGGCTCGTAAATGTGAAAATATGCCTGAAAAAAATTGTGGGACTGCACGTATTGCTTCCCCAACTCATTACAGAGGTCCTCATAAAGTTTTTTCAGAATTTTTTTTTGGTTGCTTCGAGGCGCCAGATCCATGAGCTAATAAACATGAAAACCAAGAAAATTACGTAATTCCTAAAAGTTCGCTCGTAAATGCGAAAATATGCCTGAAAAATTGATGGGATTGTACGTAATGCTTCCCCAACTCATTACGGAGGTTATCATAAAGTTTTTTCAGATTTTTTTTTTGGTGCTTCAAAGCACATGGGCTAATACACACAAAAAAACCCAAGAAAGTCACGTAATTCCTGAAAGTTGACTCGTAAATGCAAAAATGTGCCTGAAAAAATTTGTGGGACTGTACGTAATGCTTCCCCAACTCATTACGGAGGTCTTCATAGAGTTTTTTCAGAATATTTTTTTGGGTGCTCTAAGGTAGCTGATCCATGGGCTGATACACACGAAAAACTAAAAAATTTGCATAATTCCTAAAAGTTGGCTCGTAAATACAAAAATATGTCTGAATTAAATGATGAGATTGTACGTAATGCTTCCCAACTCATTACGGAAGTCCTCAAAAAGTTTTTTCAGAAAAAAAAATTGGGTGCCCTGAGACACCAGATCTATGGGCTAGTACACACGAAAAACCAAAAATATCACGTAATTCCTAAAAGTTGGCTCGTAAATTCAAAAATATGCTTGAAAAAAAGGTAGGAATGTACGTAATGCTTCTCCAACTCATTACAGAGGTTCTTATAAAAAAATCACAATTTTTTTTGTGTGTTCTGAGGCGCCTGATATATGGGCTAATACACACGAAAAACCAAGAAAACTGTGTAATTTCCAAAATTTGACTCGTAAATGTAAAAATTTGCCTGAAAAAAATAGTGAGACTCTACGTAATGCTTCACGTACTCATTACAGAGGTCCTCAGAAAGTTTTTCTGAATTTTTTTTGGGTGCTCCGAGACGCTAGATCCATGGGCTAATACACATGAAAAATTAAGAAAGTCGGGTTATTCCAAAAAGTTGGCTCGTAAATGCAGAAATATTCCTTTAAAAAATAGTGGGACTGTACGTAATGCTTCCCCAACTCATTACTGAGGTTCTCATAAAGATTTTTTAGAAAAATATTTAAGGTACTCCGAGACACCAAATCCATTGGCAAATACACACGAAAAACCAAGAAAGTCGCGTAATTTTTAAAATTTGGCTCGTAAATGCCAAAATATGCCTGAAATAATTAGGAAACTTTACGTAAAGCTTCTCCAAGTCATTACGTAGATCCTCATAAAGTTTTTTAGAATTTTTTTTGGATGCTTCGAGGCGCCAGATCCATGTGTTAATACTCACGAAAAATGAAGAAAGTCGCTTAATTCCTAAAATTTGGTTCGTAAATGTGAAAATATGCCTGAAAAAATGGTGGGACTGTACTTAATGCTTCCCTAACTAATTAAAGGGGTCTTGATAAAGTTTTTAAGAAAAAAAAATTGGTGGTCCGTGGCGCCAGATCAATGGTCTAATACAAACGTAAATCAAGAAATTCGCGTAATTCCTAACAGTTGGCTTGTAAAAAATGGTGGGATTGTACGTAATGATTTCTCAACTCATTATGGAGGTCCCCGTAAAGTTTTTTAGAAAGCAATTTTGGGTGCTCCAATGCGCCATATTCATGGGCTAATACACATAAAAATAAGTCGTGTAATTTCTATAAGGTGACTCGTAATTGAGAAAATATGCCTAAAAATTGTGGGAATGTACGTTATGTTTCGCCAACTCATTATGGAGGTACTCCTAAATGTTTTTCAGGAAAAAAAATTGGGTGTTCCGAGGCTCCAGATTTATGGGCTAATACATACGAAAAATAAAAAAAAGTCGCGTAATTCCTAAAATTGGCTCATAAATGCGAAAATATGCCTGAAAAAAATGGTGAAACTGTACGTAATGCTTTCCCAACTCATTACAGAGGTCCTCATAAAATCTTTTTAGAAAGTTCTTTTGGGTGTTCCTAAGCACCTGATCTATGGGCTAATACACACGAAAAATCAAGAAAATCGCGTAAATCCTAAAAGTTTTCTCGTAAATGTGAATATATGCCTGAAAAAAATGGTGGGACTATACGTAATGGTTCCTCATCTCATTACGGAGGTCCTCAGAAAATTTTTTCAGAAATATTTTTGGGTGCTTCGAGGCTTTATAGTCATGGGCTAATACACACAAAAACCTAAGAAAGATGCGTAATTCCTAAAAATTGGCTGGTAAATGCTAAAATATGCCTTAAAAATGACGGGACTATACGTAATGCTTCCCCAACTCATTACGGAGGTCCTCATAAAGTTTTTTCAGAAAATATTTTGGGGTGCCCAAGGCGCTAGATCCATAGTCTAGTATACACGAAAAAACAAGAAAGTCGCGTAATTTTTAAAAGTTGGCTTGTAAATGCAAAAATATGCCTTAAAAAGTGGTGGGATTATCTGTAATGATCCCCCAACTCATTACGAAAGTCTTCATATAGTTTTTTCAGAAAAAAAATTGGGGTGTCCTCAGGCGGCAATCCATGGGCTAATACACACGAAAAAAAATCAAGAAAGTTGCATAATTCTTAAAAGTGTGCACGTAAATGCGAAAATATGCCTTAAAAATGGCAGAACTTTACGTAATGCTCCCCAACTCATTACAAGGTACTCATAAAGTTTTTTCAGAAAAATTTTTGGGGTGCCCCAAGGCGGCAAATCAATGAGCTAATACACATGAAAAACAAAGAAAATTGCGTAATTTCTAAAAGTTGGCTCGTAAATTTAAAAAATATGCCTTAAGAATGGCGGTACTATAATGTTCCCCAACTCATTACGGAGGTCCTCATAATGTTTTTTCAGAAAACTTTTGAGGTGCCCCAAGGAGCCAGATCCATGGGCTTATACACACATAAAACCAAGCAAGTCATGTACATCTTTAAAGTCTGCTCGTAAATGTGAAAATATGTCTTAAAAGGGACTATACATAATGCTCCCCCAACTCTCACCATAATATTCATGGCTAACAAACACAAAAAATGAGAAAATCGTCTAATTCATGCAAAATGGCTCATAAATGCCAAAAATATGTGCAAAAAGTGGTGAGGCTTTACGTATTTATCCCCCAACTCCCTACGGAAGGTTCTGTAAAGGTTTTGCAAAGAAATCGTCTAGAAGTCATATCACTAAAATATTCATGGATTAACACACATAAAAACTGAAAAAATCGCATAATTCCTGTTAAATGGCTTTTAAATGTCCAAAATACGTGCAAAAAATAGTGAGGTCTCACTTACTACTTCCCCAACTCATTATGGAGGGTTCCTTAAGGTTTTACAAAAAAATCGTTTCGAAGCCAAATCTCCAAAATATTCATGGTTTGACACATACAAAAACTTGAGAAAATCGCATAATTTCTGTAAAATGGCTCCAAAATGAGCTAAATACGAGCAAAAAATATTAAGGCTTCACGTACTTCTCCCCTAACTCCCTATGGAGGGTTCCGTAAGGGTCTTGCAAAAAAATCGTCCAGAAGTCATATCACCAAAATATTCATGGCTAACACACACGTAAAACTCAAAAAATCGCTTAAATCTTTAAAATCGATCCTAAATGCACAAAATATGTGCAAAAAATTGTGAGGCTTCACGTACTGCTCCCCAACTCCCTACGAAGGGTTCCGTAAATATTTTATTAAAAAATCGTTCGGATGACATATCACCAAAATATTCATGAGCTAACACACACGAAAAGCTAAGAAAATCGCTTAATTCCAGTAAAATGGCTCCTCAATGCCCAAAATATGTGTAAAAAATGGTGAGGCTTCACGTACTTCTCCCCCAACTACCTACAGAGGGTTCCGTAAAGACTTTGTAAAAATATTCATGAGCTAACACACACGAAAAATTGAGAAAATTGTCTAATTCCTTTATAATGGCTCCTAAATGCCCATAATACGTGCAAAAATTGATGGGGCTTCACATACTGCTCTCCCAATTCCCTATGCAGAGTTCTGTAAAGGTTTTGCAATAAAAATCGTCTGGAATCCATATCAGCAAAATATTCATGGGCTAATACACACGAAAAACTGAAAAGATCACCTAATTACTGTAAAATGGCTCCTAAATGCCCAAAATACGTGCAAAAAATAGTGAGGCTTCACATACTGCTCCCCTAACTCCCTACGGAGATTATTGTAAATGTTTTGCAAAAAAAAATCACCCGGAAGCCATATCAACAAAATATTCATGAGCTAACTCACACGAAAAACTGAGAAAATCACCCAATTCCTGTAAAATGTCTCCTAAATGCCTAAAATACGTGCAAAAAATCATCTGGATACGCATGAAAATTGAGAGAATCGCCTAATTCTTGTAAAATAGCTTCGAAATGCCTAAAATACGTGCAAAAAATGATGTGGTTTCACGTAATGCTCCACTGCTCCCTACAGAAGTTTTCGTAAAGGTTTTGTAAGAAATCGTCCGGAAGTCATATCATCAAAATATTCATGGGCTAACAGATCGAAAAAACTAAGAAAATCGTAATTCCTATAAAATGGCTCCTAAATATCTAAAAATACATGCAAAAAATGGTGAGGCTTAACGTACTACACCCCCAACTCCTTACAGAGGATTGCGTAAAAGTTTGGCAAAAAAATCATCCGAAAGTCATATCACTAAAATATCCATGGATTATATGAAATAATTAGTTCCACTATTTTAGTCTAAACTAGTTTACGAGACTAATTAATACTCATAATCAAATGTAAGATAAAATAATCCCACATTTTATTCCAAGATCATTACAGAGGAATATTGATTGACACCACTAATGACATCTCCATGTTGAATTACAGTACTTTAGGACTCAAGTGGGACTTCCCTATTGATTGATATATCACCTTTGTAACTTATAAATAGTAACACACTTTTGTTCTTGAGCAGAAAGCTTTCCATTTCACATTAAATCTCTCTTATTATATTCAAGGCTCAGAGTATTCCAACAACATCAATACAATGCTAATGAGTTATGGTAAGACGTGTGTCCTTAACCTCATACAAATTCAACTGTACCGTTTTGATGTTATGACATATATAACAACACAAGTTCTAATATATTACTGAAACACTATATAAGTCAAACTATGTCATTTAAATTAAAATGAGCTGAGTAATAATTCAGTGGCTGAGACACAAACTCTTCATTGAACAGAAAACCAGCAAATGGACCTAAAACATTTCATCTTTGGATCCTTTATAGGTCAATCATGGAATGATAAATATTTTTTTTCACACAAAAGAAGCCATTTATAAATTTCTAATATTGAGATCCTTTTTCATTAATAAATCAATTTGACAACTATAGTGACATATTGTGTGTAGTCTCAATTTTACAATCTTTTCTGAAAGAATAAAGACAAAAAGATAAGGCAAATCAAGTCACTTCTTAAGACTTGCTATTCAGCCTATTCCTGTTCTCTTGGCTGTTACAGATGAAAGCCTGTTTCACAGGTTTTTCAGGGCAAAAGATACAAATTTGAGGAGAAAATTTGTGGCACCAAATGCAAGAGCATGATCCGCGACTTGCCTCGTGAAAGTGAATCATTTCTTGAACAAACAATTAATTTCAGAAGTCGCAAGTGGAAAACTTTCAATGCTCATTTACTACGTTTCTTCGCTTCACTATAGAGTATGACTCCAAAAACTGTAAGTGCATAGCCAAGCATCCCTGTAACTGACACCGGGTTTCTAAATATTAAGATTGAGATGACTACAGCTACAGCTCCTTTTGCGTTTCCCAGGACCTGTAAGTGCAAGCAATTTTTGTTATAAGGACAAATAATCTATAGAAGAGATTAAAAAAAGGTACATTCCTCCTTATTAGCCAAAAAGAAAAAGTTAAAATGCAGAGAACCACGGAACACAATAACTGAAGGGAAAGATATAACTATAGACCATCCAGGTATTACTGAGAAATCAACATCTCTTGCCCTCTTATAAACCGAATAGAAGAAAATGATTTTTCCAGATCTCGTGTAAAAATGAAGATCTCTTGTAAAAAGGACATAAAACTAAAAAAGAAAAAATCGTAAGTGGTCTAGGAAACCAATTATCTCGTATTACCCTCTCTCTATCCAATTTTAATTTAGTCAGTATCCTATCTAGTCCATCAAAATACCTGACACCTTTACTCAAATGGTAAAATCTTCATTTCCAGAATTTAAATGAATTTGCTTCAAATTAGCTTCCACTTTCCTTAACACAAAGTTCTAGCACCTTTTGTATAACTACAAAAAGTTACATGGTTCAACTTCTCCTGGACAAAATATATCCTATTTCATCAAATAATACTATAATTTATGTTCCCCAAAGCATGAAACAGCAACATTTTCAACTCTTTCCTTTGCATAATGCTAGTTCGGGACAAATTGCTTAATGTATGTGCTAATTACAGGGATCCTCTTCTTAGGTATGGAGATGGAAACCTACATGTAACTCTTCTTCATGGTTCATTACACGACAATCCCCACCAAACTCTAAAGAGGATGAGTCTTGAAGTGAAACTTTTTTTTTTTTAAAAAGAAGTAAACACAGGAACATTCTGAAATGAAAAGTTATCTCCTAATTCTGTCCAAACTTCAAGTGGGTGCCCAGCAGGCCAGTACCACCCCTATAATATTTATCCTTCACTTGTGTTTTGTATAATTTTTCCAAAAGTTTGATTCAATTAAACAGCATTTTCACATAAAAGTCTGCAACAATAAATATAAAACAGCATAGAAATGGAATCCAAATGTTTGAAATAACAAACTCTTGGTAACTAAATGTCAGAAAGAAAAAGTAAACATCAAAAAGAAATCATAGATGAAAACATCGAACCTCCATGCAAACTGTTCACTAGGGATACAGAAGAATTCAAAATTTTAATGTTTATCAGAAGTTAGAATCTCAAGAGCAAGAAAGACAACGAAACTATGAAAGTGCCTCCCAGAAAATAATATGAACAAACTAAGACGAGCTATATTTGATGAAGCAAAGAAAGAGACAAGACTTTTGAATAAGTAGGTCCAGCTCCAGTCCACGCATAATTTGTGGAGTTATCATAAAATTCATAGAGCAAAGATCACAACATAATTTCTTTATCAGATTATAGCAATGATCTATGAATTCAAAGAGCAACACTCAATCTTATCTGACAAGTGACATCACTAAAGACTAATTCATATAAAAAGAAATCTGACTAGTAAATGAGGGGGAATACCTGAAGTGTCAGTGCACTGGTGTGTTTTGTCACCAGAAAGTTGGTCAGATTTACAAAATATGCCAGCGCAGAATTGAATAGCAAAAGCCAGATGATTCTACTATCATCTCTTGCAAGTGCCAATGTGATGCCAACTACATTTTCTTCCATCAGAAGTGTTGCCGGTAATAGAAATACAACTGCTATGGGAGCCATATAGAGTAGAAGGTTCATGGAATTCAGCTTCTCCCTTTATTTAAAAAGAAACATTTCAGCATTCATATACGCCCAATATGTTCACATCAACAAGCACAAAACTAGGCTACGGATTCACTAGTATGTAACGTATATATTTATATGTGCAGTAATTACCCTTCAGAAGACAGCAAAATCCCCTGAAGCACTGACTTGAGTGCTCTTGCAGCTGTTGCACCGATACAAATTATGAATCCAAATAGATGAAAACTTGGTTCACCCTGAGAAGATAAATGGAAATGAATCAGACACAATAAATTTCTCCATCAGCATTGCGCAAATAAAATGGATCAGCTAATACAGTTTTTGATGACGGAAAGTGGTACAATTTAGTCATATAGAATATCGATGCAGTCATTGTCGCAAGCCTAGCTCAGAAGGTACTTCTTTCACACCCTAAACATTGTGCTACTATTAAAACTATAATCTGAAGAAAGAACTTGTTCTTAATCATAGGTTGACCAGAACCATCCCATACCATGGAAATATATACTAATCACTTCTCTTTTAGCAAATTCATTCATCATAATATGTAACATATATAGAAGGACCAGTTCTACAAACAGTATTACGCCCTTGATCATGAAATAACAAGGAGGCTTCATGGTATTTCTTCACAGCTAACACAAAGATCCCCCACTCTTGTATATTCTACCAATCCCACCCCTCCACTCCCTAAAAGAAAGAAGGAAACAACAACGAGAAGGAAAACAAATTGCAATAGAAACTATCATTAGTTTCTAAAGTGGACATGATAGATTTTCTTCCACATATTAGCCTACTAAAACAAAAATGCTCATAAACGTGCAGTCCTTGCTATAAGCCTAGCTCAGAAGATTTTCCTTTTGCCACATTCCAAATATACTGAAGCCCCACTGAATAAATAGCCTGACTTTATTGAGCTAAGAAGCTGGTGGTATGCAGCCGAATCACCACTATGATTTTTTTTTAATAACCACTCTATTGAGCTAAGAAGCTGGTGCATGCAGCCGAATCACCACTATGATTTATTTATTTTTATGATCGTGGTGTCTAGATCATCTTTCACGCACCTTGACTAATTACAAGAGATATCTCCCACAAGCAACATCTACGGGGTAACCTTGACTAATTACAAGAGATATCACCTAGTGCTCTTTTGTCTCTACTAGAATTTGAACCAGCAACATTGACCACTAGGCCGAATCACCACTATGATTCCCAAAGTTTCAGACGATTATATTAAAAGATCACGAATTTAAAGCCTAGTTGATTAAACTAACCAAAAACAGATCAAAAGCATTAGACATAGTACCACAATACAACTACAATTTCAATGAAGTATCATTATCATTAGACAATATCCACAATTCAACTACAAATTTAACGAAATATAAAAAAAGTGCATACCCCACTGGCGATGATAACCCCGGTGACAACAGGAACTAGAGTGACATAAGTCAACCATGCCTCCCTCTTAAATGTCATCAAGTAAGCAAATACAGCAGTAAAGAAAGGTGTAGTAGCACCTATAGCCTGATTAAAAGATACTGGCAAATACCTAAGTGAGATATTGCCACTAACAACAGATGTACAAAAAATAAGACTCAAAGCAGAGATCTTCATAAACTGAACCCTAGATCTTATAGTCTGCATTGGTACCATTTTCATCCAAGCAATAGCTATATAACTCAGTAAAGAACAAGCAGTCATATGACACATAGTAAGAAAAATTGGGTATTTAAACCCATAATTGCTTAACAAATACTTGTTCAGTAACAAAACCCCAATGTTTGATGAATACCAAGCTGTTACTAGCCCAATTGTAAAGAATTGACCTGAACTCTTCATTGCCGACATTATAAACTGATCTAATCAATACCCACAACCCTAAATCTCACAAATAACAAAACCCACAAAGGAAATACTCTATAGAACCAAATACACCCAAAACCAAAAATCAAAAATCAAGAATTTCGAGTAATAAAGTAAAATCAAAATAGAAATATTATGAAGGAGAAAGGAAAATGGATCTTCTAGGAGTAGAAAAAGTGAAAACAAGAAGTAATTTTGAAACCATTAATGGGATCTGATTCAATTTCTTCAGCAACAATCAATTCAATTCAACACCAAAAAAAAAAATTAAAAAAAGCGTAAATTTGCAGACAACTTTTACTTGTACTGAAGAAATAAAACTATAAAAAAAATTGGAATCTTTTTTGGAGCAAATATAGAAAGATAAAGAGAGAGGTTTTTGAGGAATGAAAAATGGAGTTTGAGAAAGACGACCGACGAATTTGCAGAGAGAAGGGATCGAGGTGGGGGTGGGGGGTAAACGCGTGGGAGAAGGAAAGTGTTTGAGTAGTGCTATTAGTCTTTTTTTTAAGTAAATTAATTAATTTGTTTTAATTTTACATAAAAAGAAAAAAAGAGTACAATTTTTTGTTGGATTCTTTTATTTGTTTCTTTGAATTTTTCTTTTTGTGGAATGGTAGGGGGTAAGAAAGAGAAGTAAAAAAGATAGGGATTAGGATGACTTTTAGTAAAATTAGAACTTTGACTCGGTTCGGTCGTTGTTGAAACGGATTCAGAATTTAAAATTCGTGAATTTTTATAGTTGTGCTTTAGTTATTATGTTATTTTGTTATGATTGTTGCTCATTTTTGGTATGTTATGTTATTGCTTTTTTATATCTTTTTTATTTTTGTATTGTTATATTACATGCTAAAATGTTCGTTACTCGAGCTAAGGGTCGTTCAGAAATAGTCTTTATTTCTAAGACTATATTGAGGTTGCTGTTATTATATTAATAGTATTAGGGTTATAATTAAATAATTAATAAAAAAATTTATATATGTATTTGATATTTAATCATAAGTTATTAAATTCTATCAATAACTATCTTTCGGTTAACCTAGCATCCTCCGTTCGTTAAAACTAACAAGGGATAGTACAAAATTATTTATAAACTACGCCTGAATCGATGGATGATACTCTATAAATCCAATATTTAAGTCTTTTATAAAGTAAGAAATACCCAATTAAAGGAGATTGATAAAAGTTCAATTTCATTTGTTTAAAATTGGAATTTTAGTGATAATAAAAGTGGCATTTTGGTAGACTTGTATATGAATGTAAAAAGAGGCACTTTGTTTGACTTTTATTAGGTATTTTTATTATTCTAATTGTAATATTAAATTCAATGTTTTTTTGTTTTTTGAGCATTTTTCGTGCAAGCCGGCCAACTTACATGTGTCTGGGAGAATTTTACTGTTAAAAAATAATTTTAATAATATTATGCGTAATTAACACAAAAAGTAAAGTAGACAAATTATTATTATTTATAAATATCTTGGTTTTTTGAAGTATACCAATAAATAATTAACATCCTTGCTGGCTTTTGTGGTAGTGGTTCATTTTTAGTTGGCATTTTCGCTTTTTTTTTTCTTTTTCTTTTTTTGATAATATTTATTTGCATATCTCGACTAATTCTAGAAATCACCTAATGTTTTTATTGAAATGTGAACTTGACCCTCTTCCTTTTCATCTTTCTATTGTACCTTGTTTGCAAAACTATATAAAATAGTACAAGATATTGGTAATAAGCTAGATTTGAACTCCTCCAAAATATCAAATCAAACTCGGAATATGATTAATGAAATGAAAATTTTGAGTTTTTTAAACTCTACTATAGTTTTAATCTATTTGATTAAGAGTTTAAAAGAAGTGCAAAATCTTGAATCTCTTCCTTTTTAGAGATATTAAAATTAGAAATAAAATCCTCCCAAACAATACTGATCGCAAAATATCATGATCAAAGTGAAATTATTTATTTATGTTTTTTAGTCGTCAAGGAAAGAAATACTTCTATAATGAGGTGATAAATAGAATGGTCATTTGAAAGGAAAAATATAATATCATCAAAATTAGGTCATTTTCTTGCATTTTCTTAGTCAACAAAGAAAAATATGTCTTGTGAATAAAAAAGAAAAAGTGGTACATAGTGTGGAAATAGTAGTGATTTATAAGACAACTTGATCAACCATTAACGTTCATCTTCGACAGAGTTACACAAAATTTTAAAAAACAATTACATCTAATTTTAATGAAAATAAACCAAACTTGAAAATAAGATTTCTTTTGTTTTTCATAAAATAAACCACTAAAGGGGAGAAAACTATTTGGGGATGAGTCACATTCACTTGCATTCAATTTTCTTAACAATTCTTCTAGCTACTAGCCCTTACACATTCTTATTTTTAGTAGTAAATAGACAAATGCTACTTCTATTGAACACCTCCTTACGTTTAGTATAGATAAGAAAACATATGTTAACGTTGCCTATCTATTTACTAGAAAAAGTAAGCATTGCCTATAAATGTACATACAAGTACACCCATCTCAGTCATAAGAGAATCTCCATTTCATCTATGTATGCACAACACCACTCTCACAAGTGTCTACGACAATAAAATATATGCAAACCTTAGTCCTACATTGGGAGGCAGAGAGATTGTTTCTAACAGACCCTCAGCTCAAAGGAAAAGAAGAATTAACATGGTAAAGGAGTTTTGGCAAAAAAACTACTGACAACACATCACCATGAGCACAAAATGCATATCTAAGTGTGGTTCTTAGGCCCCACCAGTCCAGCTGCAATCCAGATTGTAACTAACTCCGATATAATGTATGCAAACATTACTCCAACATTATGAGGTAAGAGACACTGTTTCCAATAGATACTCGGCTCAAAGGAAAAAAAAATTAACATGGTAAAGAAGTCCTGGCAAAAAACTATAGACAACACAACAACATCACCATGAGCACAAAATGCATATCCCAGTGTTGTTCCTAGGCACCACCGGTCCAGCTGCAATCCAGATTGGAACTTAAAACAGATGCATCCTTTACCAGGCATATGATTTGCGAGATACAACAGAAATACTACCAGGCATATGATTTGCGAGATAGTTGGTTCATATCAAAGTCGTCAAAGATTTAAGAGCAAAAAGAACAAAATGAAACTCCAAGAATAAAATTAGACATCTAATCAGATGTTCAAACCATGGTATTTCAGAGTACATGATAAACAAAAATACCAAAAATTGTAACTCCACGCAGCTCAAAACAATTTATGTCAACTGTATTTTAAAGATTCAAAACGTTCACCACTAATGACCTCGATAGACAAATGTAGGGCCTCCAAGCAAGCATCAACTAAATACCTTGCTGCAACAACAAATATGCACAATCAGTTACTACCTTCAAATAGTGTCAGCAGATACAAAACCACAACATCAAGGTAACAACAGGCTGATTCTACAGAATAGTGATATGGCAATAGCCGGACATTTTGAATCGGAAAAGATCATCTGATAAAATCCGTCAGAAGATACTAATTTTCCAGTTTCTCAGGTTAAACATTACATGTGGTATCAAGATGATGGCAAGAGCAATTTCAACATCATATTATATCTATTATGATAACAACTCAAAAATAGCTTTGTTTAGAATACCCTCCCTTTCCACACTGTCCAAACAGAGGATCACAGTCAGCTATCTTCTTAATGCTTCCGTGTAGAATTTCAAGAAAAGTGCTTACTTAAAGGATGGAAGTAGGCACTATTTTTTGTTGGAACTAACGTAAATAAAGATCCTATAGCTAATTACCATCTTTTCAGGTGTTGCGGGTCCAAGTTTTTTCATAACTTTTGAACAGACGCTAGAAAAACAGAGCTGACCAATGTTTTTTCAAAAGCCTACAAAAAGACATTATGGTCATAAGCCCCTTCCTATTTATTGGTTTACTAATATAGAATGAAAGAATAGGCAATTATTCAATAGGAATGAAAGGCGTATAAAACAATCATTTCTTTCATGCACTTTTCTGGTGTAAGAATAAAAAAGTGCAGTATAGAAGAAAATTGGCATAGCATGAACGTTAAAGGTAGTTGAGTACCTCTTAGACTTTGATCAAATTGCTCACACCAGCTAAGTATGTCAATGAATGAACTTTGAATTTATTAGGTAAGAAAAGACATAGTTTTCATACCCTAGCTTATCCAATCATCGTAGTATAATAGGTGGGATAAATAATCGTGGGGCTAACTAATACCCCTAACCTAACCAAACGCACAAGCATCTTATGGTAAGAGTCAATTCAAAAGTATGCAACTTTTACAAATACTTCGACCAATTATAAAACCATTATTTCACCATCACCACAAACTAATAATCCTTTATTCATTAATCTAAGTCATATAAGCAGCGCAATCCATGCAACCAATTAATAACTATAGACCATAGCATACAAAAAAAATTAAACTAAAATACAGTACCTTTATATATTGCTTGGGTACATGAAAACTCTAACCTTAGCTCCCTGCAAATTGGAAGATAATAGATAAATTCACAAACTTCTCTATACAAATAGACCATATACTATCCCTCTTTACCAAGCACACAATTAAATTAGTCAAGTGTGTAATGTACTCGAAATGTACCATGGATTTTGGTGGCAGATTGGACTTGAATTTAGCTCTAACAACTCCACTATTTCCATGAGGCCTACAAACTTTACCCCAAATACAACGATAATGCGAGTTATTCTTCTTTGTTTTCGCCTTGTATATATAAGCCATACGCTTCCCTAAGTACCAATCTACTTCTTCCTTAGTGTTCACTCCCTCGATCTGAACCAATGAGGTGTTTGGATACTGATTCGATTTCGACCTAATTCACAAATTCAAATTCAATCAATCAGCTGCAAATTCAATTTCCTTATATTCGTTCAGCTCTATTCAGACTCATTTCAGTTTAAAACTAGATAATGACGATAAATTAGTTACGTTACCTCTTGTATCCAAGAACTGTTCCTCTAGTGTAGAGTCTGGATGAAGAAAGAAGCAAAAAAGTAGTGAAATTGTGATTTTATAAGCAAATTTTATGAAATGAGATTGTAAGTGAAGATGATTCAGTACCTTACACGCTCTCCTTGGCGTCCCTTCACCATTTTCGACTCTGGAGCTGTAAACTGAAGAAGAAAGGTAAAACCCTAGACTGCTGGTATTTAGCGAATGAGGAATGGGCTTGTGGCCCAGTTATATAATTTTTTGGGCTTGACTAATTTGGGCCGACTTAAGAAGGAGGAGGTCAGGTTTTTTGTTAGTTTACGACCCAAACAAACAAACAAATTGAAACGAAAGAAGTACTATATATCGTTAAGAAAAAGTAAGCATTGAATTCAATGGATTAGTCGTATAATGATCCTAGTTTTGCATGCGGAATACATAACTTACCTGTGGAATGTGGGTTGATACATGCGTCGATCAAGAATAATTTTTTTACAAACTCAACCTATTCGAATAACCATTCTGCTCACATGATCACCGTGTTTTTTTTAGCAACGAATAAGGGACATGTGTCCAAATAATTTTACTTTTTAAAATTGAGTCGTCTTAATGCACATCTAATAGTGTATCATGTAATAAAGTCGCTCTTATTTGTGTATGATTCGAAGCACTAAAGTTTATATCTTTCCCCGAATTACTTAATCATATGCAACTTTCATAGCAAATCTATATTTCTTTTCATTAGCTCTCCAAGCGTCCCACACTCGATAAAGGCAAACCTTCCTAAGAAAGAAAATTTTCAGTTACTGTCTCCTTTACCGTTTCTTCAAAGAAGAAAACATGGTTCTAGTCATATGGCTTTTCAAGCAAAGAAAACATAGCCACTTTGATTCCCACACAAATGGGGTATTGTGTGCGTACAAAGGCCTTACCCTTACATTGAAAAGGTATGAAAAGGTATAAAGGTTGTTTTTGCTAGATACTCGACTTAAGTAAAACATCATAAAACAAGAATGAAAAAGGAATATAGTAGAGAAAGGCAAAATAAATTCTAGGTGTTTGAAGCATGAAATAGCTAATTGTGTAACAGGTTGTCTTGTATCACACTGAAAACTCTTATAAAACGTTCTTGAACTAACGAAACCATAACAATTAAACCGAGGAAACCATTCCTCTGCAAAAAGGTAAATTAAGAAACTTGCTGGATATATCAAGATTTGAAGAGCAAAGAGAACTAAATGATTGTATGTAGAAACTCCAAGAACAAAATTAGACGACATCTAATCAGATGTTTCACTCATTGGTGTTTCCCAGTACATGATAAACAAATAGACTAAAAATCTAACTCCACATAGCCCAAAACAAGTTATGTCCAACTACTATTAAAGATTCAAATCCTTCATAACTAATGATAGACAAATGTAGGGTGTCCAAGCATGCATCGACTTGGTACCTTGCTGCAAGAGTAAATATACACAATCAGTTTACTTCAAAAAAGTGTCAACCAGTACGAATACAGGATGAGAATTGTAAATAGCAATCACAACAGTGTAACATCATGTTAACAGTCTGATTCTACAGAAACGTCACGTGGCAATAGCAGTACATTTTGAACCATTTAGGATATCTGATAATGATAGCTTCATATCACGATAAAAGGGTAGGAGGAAAAGACATCTTCAAAAACAATTTTCCAGTGCGCAGGTTAAATACTACATGCGGTAGCAAGATAATGGGGCAATTCAAAAACAGCTATTGCTAGAACACCTTCCATTCCTTTTCCACACTGTCCAGACTGAGGATTCACAAGTGATTATCTGCTTAAATCTTCTGTGCATATTTTATTGTGTGCTACATGAAAGGATGGAAGTCTGCAAAATATTTTGTTGAAACGTATACACTAAAGACCCTATAGTTAATCCAAAACAGCAAAGATAACCATCTTTCTATGTCTTGCCTCCTGATTTCTCATAATTTCTGAATGGACACAGTTAAACAGAGGTATTCGATGTTTGCTTAAAAGGCTACAAAAAGACACTACAATGATGAGCCTCTATGTAATTTTTGGTTAATGTGGAAGGAAAGAATAGGAGATTATTCCAAAGGAACACAAGAAGGATCAAGCGATCTTCTGTTCATGCACTTTATAAGTGTAACTTGTAAGGAGAAAAAAGGGAAGCACAGTAAATGATTGGCATAGCATGAGTGCTATCAGTAGTTTAGTACCCTACACACTGAGTAAATAGGGTAAGCGCAGTCAAAATATGGTTTTTGGGGTAGAATTTGAGGTGTCGTGGGGTTTGATGACACCAGCTAGGTATGTTAATAAATGAACTTTCAATTTAACAGGTACGAAACACATTTTTTAATACAATATATTTTTCCGAGGATCTTATGGTAAGAGGCAATCCTAAAGTATGCAACTTCACAAATAATTAAACCAATTATAAAACAGTTCTTCCATCACCACAAACGCGATCCTTTATTCATCAATCTATGTCCTATAGCAGGACAATTTAAGCATATGTAGAAAAATATTATTAATAACTACACCAAGTCGCCAACTAAAACTAATACTTTGAGAAAGTTAAGGCAAAGCACTCGACTACATACTAACCTTCTACCCTACATAACACATTAATCACTATAGAGTATAGACCATAACGTATCAAAAAACATTTTTTTTGGTCAACATATCAAAATTTTAAATAAAATATAGTACCTTATATGTTGCTTGGGTACATGAAAACTCTAACCTTAGCTCCCTGCAACAGTGAAACACAATAATAAATACAAAATCACCATATATACTCTCCCTCATAAGCTAATAAATTCAATTACAAACAATAGTAGTCGAAATGTACCATGGATTTTGGTGGCAAATTGGACTTGAACTTAGCTCTAACAACACCACTGTTTCCGTGAGGCCTACAAACTTTTCCCCAAATACAGCGATAATGTGAGTTATTCTTCTTTGTTTTCGCCTTGTATACATAAGCCATACGTTTCCCTAAGTACCAATCTACTTCCTCCTTAGTGTTCACTCCCTCGATCTGAACCAATGAAGTATTCGGATACTGATTCGACTTCGACCTAATTCATAAATCAACATTCCATCAATCAATCAGCTGCAAACTCAATACTTCAGTTTAAAATTAGATGATAACAGTAAATTAGTTACGTTACCTCTTGTATCCGAGAACTGTTCCTCTGGTATAGAGTCTGGATGAAGAAAAAGGTAAAAAAGTAGTGAAAATGTGATTCTATAAGCGAATTTTAAGAAAATAGAAATTGTAAATGAAGATGATTCTATACCTCACACGCTCTCCTTGGCGTCCCTTCACCATTTTCGACTTTGAAGCTGCAAACTGAAGAAAATCCCTTCTAACGGAGAAGCCTAAAACCCTAATTGCTAAGGGAGAAGAGAGAAATTTATATTTAGCGAATAAGAGATGGGCTTGAGGCCCAGTTGTTTAATTCATTAGGCTTGACTGATTTGGGCCGGATTGAGAAGAAGGAGGAATCTAACTCATTTGCACTTCTGTCGCTGCTGCAGAGAAATATCTTGCGCGTTTAAAGAATTTATGTCTGATAGGTATAAATTCGAGTTCTAAAGACAAAAATTACAAATCAACCTATTTAAAGGACAAATCGTGCAATTAATTAAATACCCTTATTAAGAAGAATTCATCTGAACTCGTCCATCCAACCACTTATATTAAGAATTTGTGAATGGATATGCGTATAATACGTATATAATTATGTATAATCAAGCATAATCTATGCAACAACTAGTAAAAATAAATAGTGAATTTGATTAGATTATTTGTGTAAAGATCCAAATTTTTGTGCATGGTTGTGTGATGTAAATTGAAGGCAAAATATATCGAACATTCCTTCAACTTATCGGTAAATTTTATTTGTCTATTCAAACTAAATATTCAAACACAGTACAAAGTCCATTTTTATTTGTAATACATAAATGCAAGATACTTTGTGCACCGTGAATTTCACTGCAATTACTCGGTGGAATCAAGTCATGAGGCTTAAAGCTTGTACTTAAAACACAATGCAAGGAGAAATCACAAACAGATTAGTAGTCAAATGCTATTTCACATATCAATATACATGTACTCTGAGTAAAAAAATCAAGAAGACACTTTATTAAAACTGAATAATTTAACATTTACATATAAATGACCCCCAAAATATGGGTAAATTATCACTCAAATAGTGAAAAAATAAAATTATAAGTCAGCAAATACATGGTATGTTTTGGAGTCAACTGTGATGAACTTCAATGCAGCTACAAATGCAGCAACTGCTATGCAACTAAAGAAAATAATATTGAGCCAATGCCAACTCTTCTTTAAAAATGACAACTTTTTTCTCTTAGCAACAATGTACATGTGATTTGGAAGTATAAATGTGAGTGGAAATGTACTGATAGCCCCAGCAAGGTTCATGAAGTCTCCCAAAAAAGGCAAAAGAGCAGACAGGAAAGCTGTAATGACTATATAACCACCTCTAACAATGATTCTGAAGGCCAAGTTTTTACAAGCCAGTGCACTTCCTTTAACTCCATACTTGGTATCCAAGAACTCGTATGTCGGACTCGCAAATATCTAGGATCATAAATAGAAGCAAATTAGAGACATTATAGAGGGACTAAACAAGTGCAATCCAGTGCACGAAGCATCCCACGTTCATGCAGGGTTCGGGGAAGGGTCGTGCCACAAAAGGGTATGATGTAGGCAGACTATCTTGACCCAAGCATAAGTGGTTGATCCCATGGCTTGAACCGGTGACCTATAGGTCAGACAGAGACAACTTTACCGTTGCTCCAAAGCTTGCCTTCTTATCTGGAACTGTTTGAAGGAAAAAACTTACCGACACCTGGTGTTTACACCAAACTCCATGGCTTGAGATTGGTGACCTATAGGTCAAACGGAGACAACTTTACCGTTGCTCCAAGGCTTGCCTTCTTAACTGGAACTGTTTGAAGGGAAAAACTTACCAACACCTGGTGTTTACACCAAACTACATTTTTTTTATTACCATGGTTAGTAGTAATAAAAGATGAGGTGAGAATCGGTATTAGTTAACTGATAACATTTCTATATATAAAGACGCATGTTAGTGAATCTATTGTGTTGGGGTAAATACCAGGTATGGGTAAGCCTTTTTCTTGTTTGAATAATGTAACATGAAAATAGCTGTAAAAAGACTATAAGATCGGAGCAGGGTGATAATTACATGCAACGCGATGATAGCTTGCAAGAAAGCAGCAATGTTAGCCATTCCCTTCAACCAAATTGGACCACTAACATTGTTCAGCAAATAGGAAGATGCACTTGATCCATAAGCCCAATATCCAATGTACGTAACAGCATGCATTGGAATAACTCCTAAAGTGAACTGAAAGTTAAGGGCTTTTATCATGTTATTGACAACTGGTTCTCTCACAGTAGCCTACATGAAAGACACGAGATTATGAGAGTTAAAAACAATGGAGAATACAAATTCAAAATACGAACAAAAGTATATTAGGAAATGGTGATAAGACTTTACAGTGCTATACAGAAAATAGGTCTATTGTCCATTTATGTTAAAAAACATCCTTCACTGTACTATTCGATCAAGTCTTTACATCAAACTTGACGCCAATCAGTAAGTTAAGGAGATAGACCTTTAGAGCGGATCAGTAAGATTAGAAGTAGACCGTTACTTTCTCAATGAAATAACATCAACCATGGTAGCTAATTAAGTAATTTCTTTCACTCCAAAGGACATAATGAATAGAAAAAAATCTAAAATTCAAAAGAAAGGTACAATCGTAACAAAAGATCACCTAAAATGGCGCAACTATAATCACGTATCATACCAAATTTCAATTATCAACTCATGTCACATAATTCGATACTTTGACTTCACTACAAGTCAGGCTTGCTGAGCAAAAGATTATATGCATAAATAAAGCCTATCAATTTCTAGGTTGGTTACCTGTATCTCGGGAAGCATTCCTGTGTTATACGCAAAAACAAGGTTAGCAGCAGCACCAATTGTTGCCCAAGTCTTAGTGTTTTTGGTTCCTGGAATGCTGTAGTCTCTAGGAGGTGCCTCAAGACCTGAAATTCAGGATATTCAGAAAGGATGAACCAAGACGGCATTCCTCTTTGAGGAAACAAAATCTGCGGGTGCAAGACTATGCTTTCAGTTCCAGACAAATATGATTTCATGCAGACAGGTTGCTTAATTTATAAAACAAGCGCTGATGCTATGTGTAAGAGGACTAATATTTCAGAAAAAATGTTAAAAAAGCATAATCAGAGATAATGTAATATTGTGTGATGAATGGTACCAAGATACCCCTACCCCTCAACACCCAAAATAAGGAGCAAGAATAAGTTTTTCATCAATTTCCAAACTGGAGGATTGGGAGAACCTAGCAGGCAAACCACACACTCATACACTAAGATACTATCAACTTTACTTTTCAACAATAATGTACAGCAGGAAGGAATAATTACCAGAAAGTGCCATCAGTTGGATTAACAGTATGCATATATTGAAAATTTAATTTGCGTTTGACTCACCGTCTTTAAGGGACAAAGCAATCACTATACAAATATACACTAGACTGAAGAATGTTGAAAACCCCAGCCAAATCCTTAAAGCTGACAAATGGGGTATAGCAATGGCAAAAAGGACACACGCGAACCCAGCCACTGCAATGAAGTGTGGCAATTTCATTTGATGGTCATCCCTAAAGAGAACATAGAAAGCCTGCGATCAAGTTGTTGGAATCATCCCATCAGAAAACAAAAAAATCTGGATGGAATCGTATTCATATGTATAATTCTGCTTGGACATCAAATCCAAGAACTAATGTATATTACTATTACCTTTAATGCTTGTCCACCCAAAATGACATATCCAGTATTTATCAAGAAAAGATTTGCATACTGCGATGCCCAGACAAGTGAATAGGCTGTCTGTCCTGTAGCAAACAAAATCCCATTCAGCTAAACCAACGGAATCAAAACCATATAAATCACAAAAGAAGCGTAAGAAGCTTCACTATGTATTTGATAAGTTTTCAGCAACACATACCATACATGAATCCCGCTAGGTCTCTATATCTGATATGCCTCCTTCCCCCATATTCATGGAGCTTAGCAATAAGAGTACTAGCATAAAGTGATTTAGCTGATGATAAAATCAATCCAACTACACCACCAACCCAACCTAGAGGAACCATAATTAGGCCAGCATATCCGAGAGCAAAGGCACTGTTGATACCAGTGCTCAAAACAACTCCCACCTGAAACCATGAATCTGCGGCTTGCACAACAGGTGAAATGAGCACAATTTACTATAAATCAGCAGACAATTTATCACAAGAATCATACTTTGCAGATATCATATTGTAATGTTCTTGGCACCTTTTTCTTCTGCTCATATACATCTTAATGGGATTGAAGATAACAAAAGTACAACATTTTGCGAAATTTTGCTGACAAACTCAAAAATCTTATTTTACCTCATATTTGGTAACTCAATTCTAGTACATTAATCACATGGGGAATGAAAACATTACATCTATGCAACTAGTAGGTACTACACCATGTCTATGAATTATACAAGTGTATTCACTTGGTTTGCAGTTTCATTGGATAAAAGTGAATGGAAATGTTATCCAGAGATGCAAAGGTGGAATCAAGATTCGAACTTTATGACTCAAGTTCGGGATTCTACCACACGCCATTTAATTTACTGGGCTTCAACTCATTAGCTTTGGTTCAAGGCCTGTATTTCAATATGTATAACTAATCTATCCAGAACCAAGGAAGCAAAAAATATTCTGATTCAGAAACTATAAATTGAAAATCCTCGCTCCGCCTCTAATTACAAGACTTGTCATACAAAAAGGTGCATTTGAAATTAACCTCACAGAAATATGAGAGTGTTATGCAGAAAAGAAGACACTAATCTTGCTTGCTCATTTACATCATTGGGGGTCTAATTAAAACATCAACCTCTTCAAGGTAAGATATCTCATAATTAAGCCTACAATAAATTTACTGTCAACCACGCAATATAAATCTTATCTTAACCATGGGATATCCCACCTTATCCAATCCAACTTGGAATTAAAGGGAGCTACGTCTAAGTTAGACTTGGAGATGGAAGTCTTCTTTCCTTTCTCGACGGTGAAGTAAGACCAAGCTCATGAGTTTATTATCCTAGGTCGGAACAAGTTGATAGGACCCCCTTTTTTACGTCCCATCTTGTTGAGAATATCATTACCTAATAGGTATGCTCTCTCTAACCGCTTAAGTTTTTAGATGAGATGGTCACACACTTCAATATGGTATCATAGCAGATAAATGTCCTGATCGAATCTCACTGTCACCCAAAGAATTTCCACGTGCTTGACCCTTGGAAAAAAAAACAGGCCCGCACGTGTGTGGCGTGTTGAGAATATCATTAACTAATAAAAGTGTGCGAGAATATAATGAACTAATAAAAGTGGAGTGTCTCTAACAGCTTCACACACTTCAACACATCTCCACACAAATTAGTACAGCCATTATGGAGTATAGTTCCACACACTACTTCATATTTCTATATAGTAGAAATAATAATTTAGTCAGCGTACCAAAAGATCCCTTAAGCTTTCTACAATAGCCATGTCAATCATACATTTATGAACATAATCTAGCATAAATTCAAAAACCCAAAAGAGTATTTGTAAAAGAAAGAGACCATTACTAACTTGGTGAGCAGAATTAGGAATATGAATAGCCAATTTTTCATCATTGTGCACATTTGGTAGAAGGGGATGATCAAACGACGTCGTTGCCATCGAAATCAAAAAGGGCTAAACAGAAAAAGAAAAATAAGCTCAATTCTACAGCCTCTTTCAGCTATGGCTTCCCCTCCTCCTTCTTCCTCTATGAATTCAATTATAGTGAAATGGGTGTTTCCTATTTGTAATTGCAGATATTATTTGCCATTGTTGTCCGCTTCCTCCATGATATGACTGGACAGTGATGGGTGAATTGTGATTGCTGAACTGTTAGTTTTATATCTTTCTCCTGCGGAGCTAGAAATTTTACGAAAAGTTTCAATTTTGAAGTAAACTTAAACAAAAAGTCAGAATTCAACTTCTATGTTACATTAAATTTAATTATATATAAATAATATAGTTTGTCAATTTTTTTGAGTGAACCCCTTAATTTTATCTGAATTGATTTTGTATATTATTATCTAAACTGTTTGACTCTTGAAATCTGACACATTAATTAGGAAGGAGAGAGTAGTATTTTTTTTCTGTTGTTGCTTACGTTTGTAGGATTCCTTTACAGTTGATTCAATATTGGGAAATTATGGAACTTCTTGAAAAATGAGTAGTTACGTGATCGGAAGGACGATTAAAGTATTTTGGTGGCCTAAAGTTAAAAATAAATTAGAAGGGCTTTGATTTATCATATTCATTCGAATTATTGTATCCGTTAAAGTTTAATAAAAAAGTAAAATAGATTTTAATTCATTTATATAAATAGTTAGTATAATTTTATTTTTATTAATATTTATAATTAATTTATTATAATTAAAAACTAAACATTTTTAGAGAGAGGCGAAAGCGAAAGCCTATAAGGTTGCTTCTATTTTTAATTGGTTGCTGTTGGCAACATAAATATCATGTACAATATTCTTTGTTATTTAATGGATCATCAACAGTTTGTTTTTGGTTACCTAATATCTTAGATGTGACGATTTAAATATTTTATTTGAGTCTAGAATATAAATTTATTTTATTTTTTAAGTCTTATGTGAGGTAAATCTGAATTTAACAGGCTTCAACGTGAATAGTGAATATCGATAATTTTTTTATTTTTTTTTCAAACTAGTATATTATTTAATTCGTTATTATATAAATGATGAAAAAAATCATTTTAAGTAAGTTGATGTCACACCTAGGTGTGGCCATAAATAATCAAAAAATGAATTACCAAATTAGGATGTATCGTAACCATTCTAATTGTATTTACTTTTAATTACCTAACTATTGAAACTGAACTTTAAAAATATCAAATCGAACATCTCCATCATTGATGAATTGCTTACTCTATATATATATATATATCTTGATTGACCTATGCCGACAAATTCATAATGTTAGAACTTAGAACTTAAGAGTGGAGATCTAATCTATATACATGATTTCTCCAAAAGCTAACATGTCAAATATTGAAAAAATTAAAAATATATCTTGTCAGAATATTTTTTCCTTCTATATGTAATTATAGAATCGAAGTTTGATTTATCATATCGAAATTTGATTTACTGATTAATATCTACTTTCAGCTATCAATTACAGAAGCCGACTTTGAAAATATCAAGCCAAATACCAAACGCTCACCCCTAGTCACACCAATTTTCCCTTATTTCATTGTTATTCTTAAATTCTTTGTCGAGTTAAAAAAGTGTCACATAAATTGAAACGAAAGAAATACACAATGGTTTATGCATTCATATCCACTAATCTGTACAGTCAGGTTACATTAGAATTACATCTTTTTTCAGAACTACAAGAAGCAAAAGGAGATGAGGAGATAACTTATTTTGAGTTTGTATAAAGGACTCTAGGTGCAACACATGGGGTCTGTGTAATCCCACGAATTGGGGTCTGTCCGAGGAGGGTAGAATATACGTAGACCTTATCCCTATCTTGAGAGATAGAGAAGTCAATTTACTAAACACCATTATGTTGACAACATATTGTAGTGGGAAAATGGCACAAGCAATACATTATGAAGATATAGGTTATGACCGGGTACAAGGGCGTGCCCAAGGGTGGTTAGTTTGAACACTCGTCATCGGAAAATGATGGCAATGTGTATAGGTCAAATGTTACTTTTCATTCATACATACTATAACCTTGAAAGAATCCTTGAACGTCCTTAACAAAATATCTAACTTTGCTATTGACCAAGTACTGAAGGTTCCTATACTAGTCAACAACTTCCCTCGCCAATGCATTGAGTAGTTAAGTTATCAATAAAGGGCATGTGAATTCGAGAGTCGTTGAAGAAAATTGAAAATGTGTTCATTGATCAAACACGCGTTTAGGTCCTCAAGTTTATAACACGAGATGATGAACATGATCTGATCCTTCCCACATTTCATCCAAGTCAATATGATGATATTATTCATCCAATATACAGACATACATATACCTCTCTGAGGAGGGGAATTGAGATTAACTTGAACGTTAGATGAATAAGACGAGGGACATTCCCCTCGATATTATGACACAGGAAGTTACAAATCAGCAAACGTATGGTAAGTTTTCGAGTCCACTGCTATAAGCCTGAAAGCAGCTACTAATGCAGCAGTAGCTACGACACTAAAAAAGATAACATTGAGCAAATGCCAACTCTTTTGTAGTGTAGACAGATTCTTTTTCATGGCAATTATATACATGTGGTTCGGAAGAATAAACGTGAGTGGAATCGAGCTGATAGCACCAGTAAGGCTCATGAAATCTCCCAAGAAAGGTAATAGAGCAGATAGGAAAGTAGTAAGCGCGAGATAACCTCCTCTGACTAGAGCTCTGAATGCCAGGTTCCGAATAGCAAGTGCACGTCCTTTAATCGCGTATTTGGTATCCAAGTACTCATACGTTGGACTTGCAAATATCTACAATGAACAAAAACAAGGCAATGCAACATGAGGACAGAGCGATCATGTACTGTCAGTATATAGAAGTTAAACTCAATACTATAAGAGCGGAAAGACTGATACATGTAAAGCTATGATGGCTTGCAAGAATGCAGTAATGTTGGCGAGTGCCTTAACCCAAACTGGACCGCTGACATTGTTGAGCAAATAGGACGTTGAACTGGATCCATACGCCCAGTATCCGACATAAGTAACAACATGAACAGGCACAGATCCTAAACTAAACTGAAAATACAGGGCTTTCAACATGTTGTCCACAACAGGTGCTCTCACAGTAGCCTGAAAGATTTAATGAAATTCGTCATAATCAAATAAAATCACATGAAAATGATTCGTCGTGTAAAGTACTTCAAGCAGAGGACATAGTCTAAATATACTTCAATCAATTGCAATTTTTTTTGATATAGAAGTGAGTTCATCAACAACAACATACTCAGTATAGTCCCACAAGTGGGGTCTCGGGAGGGTAGAGTGTAGATAGACCTTACTCCTACCTAAGCAGGTAGAGAGACTGTTTCAGATAGACCCTCGACTCAAGGAAAGCAAAAACACAACATTTACAAAGACATAAGCAGCAACAACATTAATACCTGGATCTCTGGAATCATTCCTGTATTGAACACAAAAATAAGACTTCCAGCTGCACCAGCAGTCGTAAAAACTCTGTTTATTTTCGATCCCGGAATACTATAGTCTCTAGGAGGAGAATTAATACCTGCAATTTACCAACCACAACAACAACAAAAACTCTGTTTATTTACATATAATGCAACTACTTCTTCGCGTACGCGAAGATAATTAACTGTCACATTTTGTATGCATACCATCTCTAAGAGCTAACACAAAGACTATAGTGAGATAAATTAGACTGAATACAGATGAAATCGCCAGCCAAACTCGTAATGATGACAAGGTAGGAACAGCAATGGCGAATAACACGCATGCTAATCCAGCAATCGCGATGAAATATGCTAGCTTCATCCGATGATCATCCTTAAAGAGAACATAGAAAGCCTGCCAATTATACACACGAAAAAAAAGTTGTTTCAGAAATAACATTTTCTGGAATAGTAGGGAGACTGAATGTGTGAGGCACATGACAAAGGACGGGCTGATGAGGGTGGATCAAAGAGAAGGACTGACAAACTTATAGACAAATAAGTTTCTTAAGAAGAGGTGCATATGACACGTTCGACTGATAGACTTATAGGTTGACAAATAAGACAAATACAAGTTCACATGGTATGCCCGCTTCTGGGCTCAATGTGGCATAACTCGAGGGACAAATCCGTGAGGTCTAGACAAAACGTACTATGATCTTGGATGCTAGGCTATGTTGCTCACACTCTTCAAAATGTGATGTGTTGCATATGTTAGATTCTCCGAAAGTAGTGCATTTTTGGAGTACTAACTCGATGCAGTAACATTTTTGAAGAGTGCGAGCAACATAGACACTTGAAGGTAGGGGAATGTATCATATACCTTTAAGGCCTGTCCACCTAAAATGATAAATCCAATATTTATCAAGAAAAGATTAGCATACTGCGATGCCCACACAATTACATAAGCTGTACGACCTGCAACATCAACAAAGTCGAAGGAATTAAAATCCTGTAAACTTCAAATGTCTGTTTGGTTTAAATTTTTTATTTGGTGCGGTTTTTCGGTTTGGTTTGTACACTCCTAGCTAGTCACACAAATATTCATGACTTATTCTAGATAACGAATTTCAATAGTTCTCTTTTATTTATTAAGAGTTGATGATCAAAAAACACACCTGAAGTATCACATTTTCACGAGTTTTCTACCTAAACTATCAGGTGAAACACTTTTCCTACCAAAACTATTTAGTACCAACTATTTATCAAAACGTATCAGCGTTATTAGTTGTTCCCTTTTACTACTTGACTATAACCATGTTCAAGCAGGAAAAGGAAACAAGTGATAGTTGATGCATGTTTTGATAATAGTTGGTGATAGTTCAGGTAGAAAATGTGAATGCTGATAGTTCATATACGAAACTCACAAAAACATACTCCCTCCATTTCAAAAAGAATGACTTAGTTTGACTTGAACGGAGTTTAAGAAAATAAAGAAAACTTTTGATCAATCTTGTGATTCTAAATTAAAATTATGTCAAACGTGCCAAAATGTCATTTAATCTTGTGGCTTTAAATATGGGGGAAAAGGACAAATATACCCCCGAACTATCGTAAATGGTATGCAATTACCCTCCGTCATACTTTTGGGACATTGGTGCCCCTGCCGTCTAATTTAGTCCAATCACTTGTTTCCTTTTCCTATGGATAAGATTGTGCCACGTGTCCTTATTTAGTCTTCCGTTAGAGTGAAGGGCATATATGCTTTAGTTTTTGGATGGCAGAAGCACCAATGTCCTAAAAGTATGACGGAGGGTATCTGCACACCATTTACGATAGTTTGGGAGTATATTTGTCCTTTTTCCCTTAAATATGTCAAGTAGAAATGTGATATCAAAGTGTTGCAAAAAAAGGAAAGGGTGTCATTCTTTTTCAAACGGAGAGAATGTGTGTGTTCTACCATGATTTTAAATTAAATTTCGTGTTCAGTCAAATACCGTCACATAAATTAACGATGGTACATACCATACATAAATCCTGCAAGATCTCTGTATCTAATATGCCTTTTTCCACCATATTCATGAATTTTGGCCATAAGAGTACTTGCATATAATGATATGAGTGTTGATAAAACAAGACCAATAACACCACCAGTCCAGCCAAGAGGAACCATGATTGTGCCAGCATATCCTAGTGCATAGGCACTGTTGATACCAGTGCTCAAAACAACTCCCACTTGAAACCATGAATCTACATTTTTCAAAACACAAACATTATAATTAAAGACGATTAAAAAAAATTTAACTTATGTATACTGACAGTTGACACTTTGAGAGTGCAAAGTTACTGATACTACAATTTACAAGTAACCAATCGTGTATGAAAAGTGATGAGATTTGTATTCTCATAATAAGACAAAATACTTTTTACAACATGTTAAAATACGATAGTGTATGCAAAATTTGTACAAGCAATGATATGGTACGGTTCTGTATTTGATATTTTCAATATCGTAATTTTGTTATTCGGTTTAAAAGATTTAAAAAAAAACTTACGATCAAAGATAGACTTATTTAAATCTTGAAATTTGAAAAGTGTCACATAAAATGGAACAAAAGGAGTAATTTTTTCCACATTCAATGTTCAGTATTCATATTAGAGTTCGATTATTTTGAATTTGTGTCGCGTAAGGTGACATTCAGAAAGAAAATGTCTCAAATTCAAAACCTCTCAATGAAAAAGGAGCTACAAGTTAGGATTTCTCAAGTTACGTGAATAAACAAATTGGTGTGATATGTAGGGATGGCAATGGAGCGGAGCGGGGCGAGGTGGAGCAGGTTTAGCTTAACTCGCATAATTTTTAATTCACCCCGCCCTGTATAACAACTTTTTCATTTTCAACCAGCCCCACCTCGCCCCGCATAATTTTTTAAATATTTTTTTTCTAGTTAAGTTTGATATTAAAAATAAAATTCATAAAAAGAAATTCATTTTTTCATCAAGTTGTATTAATTTAATAGGATAGTGACTTAAAATTTTATTTTTTAGAGGTCAATCGGAAACATGTAAGAAATTGTATTATTTTTTATTGAACCATTTTTCATTTAGTAACTTGAATATTTTAGTAACTTTAAAGAAATTATCTTAATAAATAATGTTTTATCACTCTTGTAACATTGAAAAAGTTAAAATTAAGTTTGAACCCACATAAAATCACATATATACATCTGCAGCTCGCCCCACATTAATTTTTAAAAAATCCACTTCAACCCGTCCTACACAACCTTTAACCCGCTCCGTCTCGTATAATCTTAAACCCACTCCGTCCCACGTCTGCCCAGCTCCATTGTCAATCCCTAGTGATCTGTCTAGGTACTAGTGCCATCGATCACTTGATATACTATCTCATTGTCTATATATTAAATTGCTGTTTAAATTTTCAAGGAAGATATTTGCATAATATTAAATATTAATAAGAAAAGTATGTGAGCCCTATTTTTGTGTGACGTTCACGATTTGGTTAAAGATTGAGTCAAATCAAAAATTGAATTAATTAAACAAATTAGGTTTTCTTTGGTTTCTATTTAAATTTTATATTAAAAAAGATAATATGTAATTTAGTTTGATTTTATTAAAAACAAACAAATTAAATCAAATGACACACATATATATGTGTGTGTGTAATTTTTATAAATAATTATTAAGACTTTTTCATGAAATATTATTTCTGTCTAATAGGCTACTAAACTACATTTTAAGCCCATATCTTAAACGAAAGTCATAAATCCAAACTTATTTATTTTAAAAAATGATTATGAGATTTATCTTTACTTTTTTAGTTATATATTTTTATCAATTTTATTCACTTGATTAAAATTAAAAGCCACAACAATAAAAGATTAATAACAAACTATAAGTTGAAAAAATCTATTTTTATTGTAGGAAAAAAATAACAAAGAGAAACACTATTATGTTTCTTATCGAACCAAACTCATGGATGTAAATTAATATTTGATTTGATTTTGTTTAAAAGTAATAGTTAAAGATCAATTAAATTAATTTAATCTAAATAAAAATCAATCCAAATAAAATCACGATCAGCCCTACATATTATAATTGACGTCTTAGTTTTTTAAAAGTTAATTGTTTTATACGAAGAATTTAATTTAGTAAAACGACTAATAATATTTTGTATAAAATATAGTACAATTTTGACTATGATGTATGTTTTAATTTTTATGAAGAGTTCAGTTTTGGTCAGCAGCTCAACATGACCGTTTTTCTATAACTTTTCATATTATTAGTCCACATTTTGAAAACGAACATCTTTTGTTTTATATTATTTTACTTCTGTTAAATTATCACACGATTTATAAATATCTTAATTAAATTAATTTTATTAATAATTTATAAAACTCTTAAATTAATTATTACTATTTAATATAGTTATTTGATACTAAGAATAAAAAAAACTCTTTAATTTGCACATAAAAAAAATAAAGAAAATATTTATTTTTAATATAGAAATTATGTAATACAAAATGGAGCAAGTATTTATTATGTCCATAAAGAGGAGACTCCAATGGAAAAGATCTTTATAGATTTGTAGAATCAAATTGTTGAATTTTACTATTGGACTAAATTAGTTGACAAATTCCTATATGAAAAGTAATATATTATAAAATATGATTATTATTAAAAAAAAATCGACGATATAATTTTGATGAGCAAATCAATAGGACCATTTTTCTTGTCCACACTTTTGACCATAAGTCTAGCAAGTGATGAACTACAAAAATTTGAAAACGATGACTCCAATGGAAAAGATCTTTATAAACTTATAGAATCAAATTGTTGACTTTTACGATCGATCTAAAATAGTTAATAAATATCCACGCATCCCCATTTGATATAAAAAATATTATTTTTAAAAAAAACTATTTAAATCATAAGCATTTTCTGCCTTCGATTTTAAGATTACATGATTTAAATAAAAAGGCTAAAAATTAGAAAGCTCCTTAGGAGCTTAATGCAAAAAAGGGATTAAAAGTATAGGAAAAAATGAATCATAAAATATGGTTATTACAGAAAACTCTAACATAAAACTTTAATGGAAAAAATATGAATATAATAATGTGTACATGATCAAATAATTGACTTTTACGAACATATCGTTAATGAATCTCATGCATCTTGATTTGATATAGAATAATGAATAACAACTCTGTCTCAAGTTAATTGTTTATCTTATTAAAAATAATTATTTTAAATAAAGTACTAATTAATTTATAAAATCAGGAAAAAATAAGTTTCTAAAATAAATACTTTTAAAAAACATGAACTTTCTAAAATAGATACTTTTAACAAAAATATTTTTAACTTCACCATTCAACAATTTTATTATTAATATGAAGTTTTTAAGTACTCCGACTGAATGAATCCTAGTGAAAGAATAATCAAGTCATAATGTTGATTGTGTTTATTAACGTTCTTTTTTTTTACGAGAAATTTATCGAAACATGACTTATATATTCTCATGTCAACCATGATATATATAAATTTATTCAAATTTTTAATGAAGTTGATTGAAAAACTACGAACTTATACATCATATTAGATAAAAATTACCTGTTCCAACTTGATGAAGAGTTTCAGGAACTTCAACTTCTAAAGCCACAACATGATGATCATCCATTTTCTGTGGATTTGAAGGACTTGAAATTATTGGCATTTCCTCCCTTTGTTCATTTTTTCCCATATTTTTTTTTCGAAAAAAATAAATTATTTTTATTTTCTTAGATAAATTTTCAATGGAAAATTCCAAAAGAAAGTTGTATTTTAGATATATGAATGGTTGAATGATGCATTTATAGGATGAATTTATTCACAATTAGTGGTAGTTGGAAGTAGGGAATTCTGACTATATTGACAGTAGACTATTTTTTTTTTTTTTTTAAATTAAAAAGTACAAAATGATTATTTCTTATTTCTTTTTCCATCCAGCTCTATAATGGTCTTTAAGTCGATTCTGACGCACATGACAGAGGGCTAAGACGTGAAAACACCCGATCCCATTCCGACCTCGATATGTGGAATCGTCTTGCGCCATATGTACTGAGATTGTTCGGGAGACATGGTCCAAGCCCGGTGAAAAAATGAAATAAAAAAAGATTATGATGTCAAAATCTTGCGCCCTTGTTTTTCCAATTTCCCGGCTACTGCGTGTTGATTATACGAATACCTTCCTCTGTAATCTCAGGTCTCTCTCTTTTTGAGAGAAGATTTTCTAATTTTCCTTTCATGGAGTTTCTCCCTTATTCATATAATTCCATATTTCAAAAAAAATGTTTTAATTTTAAGTAAAATAACTGGACCAAGTGCTATTTTGACCCAAGGCTTTGCTACTTCAGGTATTTTAACTGAAATACACCAATCTGGACGAGGAGGAGTATAAAGAACATGGTGCATCTCTTAGTAGAGGGGCGTGAAAAGTAGAGACTTTGACCGTAGGGATCAATTGATAGACATGAAGAGAATTGATCGATAAATTTTAGGCTGACAAGTTTTTGAAGCAGAGAAGTCAACAGTATAATAAATAAAGAACTTTAATTTGTGGTGATTATTTAACAAGAATTGTAATAAGTGTTGCTACATTATATTTAGCGGCAATAATATAATATAAATATTTATAACTAGTAATCTATATAAGTGGCGCTAAAAGCTTTAGTGACTCTGAATACAATAACATTAACTCAACTACCACTAAAAAGAAAATATATTACCACTAATATCTCTTTTGCTATAGTAGAAAAGGCTTTTCACATAGTCGTCGGTGCTCAATTCATAAGATTTGTTGGGCCAAAATGAGCAATATGTGTGTAGATTTAAGATTTTGCACAGTTCTTAAGAAAGACAAATATTACCTGTATTATACGAGTATGTGTTTAACCAATGGAGGATATAACTAATTAGTAATTATGAGTTTACTCGAATTCAATATTTTGACACAAAGTTATTGATATACGAGTGAAAGAAATTCACAAAATTTTCTTGTTGCTGTTTATATTTGGATTATCTCCTTAATGATTTTTTGATGAAATAATATTAAAAATTAAAATTATTATAGTCAAAGAAATTAGGCCGAAATTGGTATTTTTCCTGAAATAAATGCCTATATCCTTTCTAAAGCCGTCCTCAAGATAACTAATTACTATATGAAAAATATGAAGGGAAAGTTCACGGATATATTATTCGATCCACTAGTTTCTTTCATACTTAAATTTCATATCTGATAAAATCTTCATATAAATTAAAATAAATGAAATAATAATTTTAACGACATGAGATATTTTAGAAAAAATTATACGATTTTGATCTGAAAAAGATCATATCAAGTTAATAATATTTTTAAATATATTAGAGCCAATAATTTGGTGGGGGCAAGTATGAAGACTTTGAAGGGGTAGCTTTGTGCCATAAATATTCAAATTGGGTAACACATAATTAATTTCCAAAATAAATTAGAAGATGATTGATCATGTGGAATTTAATGTGTGATGGTCATGTGGATCTTAGGTCAAGGAGGAGATTTTTGGGAGTGCGAAGAAAGTTCACATTACAAGTTGTAATAAAAAAAAAGTTATATATATGTGTAGTAATGATATACTTAATGATGTGAGACTTTTTAAAGAAAATTATGCGGACCTCGTTTAAAATTAATATCACATTATTAAATTATCTTAATCTAACATGTGATAGTATTTAACTGAATGATAAGTTTGAGAAATTAAAAAAAGATTTCAATCACATTTATTCAATATATAAAATAAAGAACAAATTGTAATTTCTACAAACAATTAGGAGTAACTCAAATTAAATATGGTACTAAGAATTCCACGTTTTCAATTAGAGAATATTGCATAGAAAAATATCAAAGATCGTTTTGGGAGTTCTCTTTCCAATAATTGCACTATCATTTATTTTTTTAATAGAAAAATTATATATTCAATAAGAACTTTCGAAAACAACACGTAAAAGTAAGTGAAACATATCATTCAACATATTTAATGTCAGCGATCACAAAGATGAATTTAAAATTTGAAGTTTAAAATTTACGAATTTATATAATAATTTCAAATTAATAGTTATAATTAAAGATATAATAAAAAAAATATAAATATTTGATTAAATTTTTATAAAAGTCACTAAATTTATTTGAATCAAGAATTTGAATTTGATAGATTTTTATAACGATTTTAGGTTATTATATAATAATAACTCACGCCATCTTGTTAAATTTTCATTGTATATATAGTCTATGCAAAAATTATTAAATTCTCGTAAATTCATATATTATACCCCATCTCTATATTTATTTATGTGAACATATAATCCGACTTTTAGATCTGCCCAATAAGCGTGAAGGAAATTTAAATTGTATCATGGTAGACCATGATTATAAAATGGTGTAGGCAAAGTAGTTGTAGCCAAAAATACAATAATATGTTACGGTCGTTGACCGTTTACGTTCGCATTATATTTTTCATATGATTATAAATAGTTTTTTTTAAAATCATAAAAAGCAACATGATTATAAATAGTTTAAATTTTTGTGTGTTGGTATTATGTAGTTATTGAAGATACATGAACTATATGCCCTGTAAATTTATGAATCTTATGAAATTTACGTCTCACCCTATGCTATATAAAATATCTTATTACGCACTCCGCCTTTTAAAACAGTGGTTACAATAGCCAACCCTAATATGAAAGACTTGGTAGTTAGGTCTACTCATACAAAGAATAGGCTTAGGACTATTGTTTAGAAATGAGATTCATTCTACTCTACGATTTTAAAGTTTAAATACTCCCTTAAGAGTTAAGAGTATCACTACGGGTACAGAATTCATTTGGATACAGAGTCGTCTTTGTTAGAGAGTGCTTTACTCCTCAATGTGAAACTCACGCGAATTCAAATTTAGTTGGACTTCAATATGGATATGAGACACTGAATGAGAAACCAAAAAAAGGTATCATCACTACTCTAGGAAGAAATTTCACATGAACATATTGCTCGCAAGTTTTCATCAATAATAACAATCACCATCAAACTTCTCAAAGTAAATAAATCATTTATTACAATTTTACAATAGTTAACCCCAAAGTAAAAGGCTTAGGAGTTGGGACTATTCACACAAAGAATAGGCTTAGACTTGGGACTATTCTTTAGAAATAAGATTTTTTTCTACTGTAGGAATTTAAAGTTTAAATACATCCTTTTAGGGTTCGTTTGGTATTGTGACTCCCCAGCTTAAGATAAGAAGTTTCACATTGGCAAAACACAAGAGAGATGTTGAGTATATAAGTAAGCAGGTCTTACCAACTAGTGATGTGTTTTAAAGCCGCGCAGGTCTAGGCCTAGAGCGGACAATATCACTAGCGGATTGGGCCGTTACAAATGGTATCAGAGCCATTTTGTGTCAGCCTTGCCAATGTAGGCCAGAGTTCAACTGAGTTTAGGTAAATCCCGGTAAGGCGGGGCAAACCTCAGTGTTGAATCTAGGTAAATTTCATTCGGTGGGGGAAAACCTCAGCGAGGACGCTGAGTCCATAGAGGGGGTGTATGTGACACCCCAACTTAAGATAAGAAGTCACACATCGATAAAACACAAGAGAAATGTTGGGTATATAAGTAAGTAGTTCTTACCAACTAGTGACACGTTTTAAATTCGTGCGGTCTTGGCCTAGAGCGGACAATATCACTAGCGGGCTGGGCCGTTACATGTATGAGGGATAAAAAATAAATAGTCCTAGGATAAAATTATGATGTTTTGTTTAGTTGTCAAGTTTGGGATAAGTTATCCCACAATTTATATCATAATGATGTAATAAGTTATCTCATATACATGGTAGGATAAGTATCTCAAGATAATTAATCATGGGATAACTTGTTCCCAACCAAACGACCCCTAAGAGTTAAGAGTATCATACGACCAACATGAGTTGTGGTGCAGTGGTGGTACTGCTTCACCCTTAACCAGAGGTCTCGGGTTCGAGCACTGGGTATATAGAGAAAATCTTGTTGAGAACGCCACCCTTGAATGGGCCCTGTAGTGCGCAATTCGAATTTAATCGGGTCTCCAATGCGGGCTCCGGACACCAGTCATGAAACAAAAAAAAAAGTATCACTAAGGGTACGAAGTCCCCTTGGTTACAGAGTCTCCTTTCTTAGAGAGTGTTTTACCTCTCAATGTAGAACTTTTCGATACGAAGTTAAATTTAGTCGGGCTTCAATGTAGGTACCGAACACCGAATAAGAAAAAAAAGTATCACTACTTTAGGAAGAAATTTCACATTAAAATATGGCTTGCAAATTTTCATCAATAATAACAATCACCATCAAATTTCTCAAATAAAATAAATCATTTATTACAAATTTACAATAGTCAACTCTAATATAAAAGGCTTAGGAGTTAACACAGGAAAGCGCCCTCTTTTTGTCATCCCTGCAGCTTTCCAGATTTTGTATTGAACGCATGGCGTAGCTAGGACCCATTTTCCTTCTTGTTCATCAATCGGAAATCAAGACAAACCGGGCACTACGGTAAGACGTGAAAACACCCGATCCCATTCCGACCTCGATATGTGGAATCGTCTTGCGCCATATGTACTGAGATTGTTCGGGAGACATGGTCCAAGCCCGGTGAAAAAATGAAATAAAAAAAGATTATGATACTCCACTCCTTCATTTCATTTCATCCTTACTCCATATTCGGATGCAGATTAAGGGGGAAAGACTTTGATTGGGAAAGGGGCCTCCTCTGCCTATGTCATTTTAAGCCTTAGGTAGTTGTTCAGCCACATGTGCGGGTGTGAAAGAATTTTATGGTCTCGGTCATTCTTCTATGAAATATCAAGCTAGCGCGCAACGGCGGAAAAGCCGTTGTTGCTTGCTGCTTGCAGGCTCGAAAATCTCTCTTTCGCCTCTCCTCCCTTTTCACCTTTTTTCTTAATTATGGAATTGAAGTTATCTAAAAAATGAACTGACAAAGCGTCTGTTCATGGAGATTGGGACTATCCACACAAAGAATAAGCTTAGACTTGGGACTATTCTTTAGAAATAAGATTTATTTCTACTTTAGAATCTTTTTAAATGTTTTTTTTTATAAGAAATACCCAAACAGCTCCATGCCATCACTAAACAATTAATCTAATTTTCAGTATAAAGCGGTTGCTCTATTCAAGAGGTTCGTTTGAATTATATTATATATAAAAAGTCAATTCTTAAAATGGACAAGTATAAAAAAAATATTCTTAATATAAGGGCCTAGTAAAATGAAAACGAGAGAATAATTTGAGACAATTATATTATGAAAAATAATTTGAGACTAAAGGAATATTATGTTAATTAATCCCTTTGTCTCAAAATAAGTGTTACTCTGTTCATTTCACGTCAAGTATGAAAAATTATAAATACGAGGTATAGTGACACTTATTTTGAGACAAAGGGTGTTATTAACCTATTACTTATTTCGAGACTAAATTTTTTTATTGTTAAAGTGATACTCCCTCCATTCCAAATAGTCGTCACATTTCATTTGTCAAAAGTTATTTTAACTAATTTTCAAAGCTAAATTAGATTAAGTCAAGTCAATATTTTAAAATCAAAATTTAGATATTCAAAAACAATACAAAAAGTACTATAAGTTGCAGTTTTCTCATATCAATATTGTGATAAAAAATATATCTTAAAATATTGATCATAGTTCATATTATTTGACTCTCAAAAAAGAAATTGTGTCCCCTATGTTTACTTTTACTTGTATACTATTTCAAAAATAGATTTTCATTTTTACCTGTCACTAGTTTTAACACATTACAAAAAATAATAATTACTTTTCATGTTTTACCTTTAGCACCAATTACTTATTCCTCAAATTATTTTTCAAGACCTAATATGAAACACCAGTTAATTTGTATCGAATACTTCCCACCAAACTTGGCAAGTTGCTGCTAGATCTTGATCAAGACGATATTCTTACCAAACAGATTGTTTTCATATAATCATTGGTGAAAAGTGTTGAAAAATATATATAAAGAAAATAAAAGTCATATGAAAAAGAATATGAAGATAGAAGTTTGATAATATGAACCACAAATACAAAACTAAAGTATTTCTTCATTCATCCTTAATTAGTGGTTTCGGGTTCGAGTTTTTTTCATACGGAGTCGTCTTTGTTAGGGAGACTTTAACTCCACAATATGAAACTTTCCGGTGCGAATCCAAATATAGTCGGGCTTCAATATAGATATCAGCCACCAAGTGAGAAATAAATAATAATTATTATAATTTATGCATATTTTAATGATTTTTTTGGTTATATAATTATATAATTTCGATCATAACTATTAAATTCAATTAAACTTATTTTTCTAAAAAAGTATTCTCTCCGTTCACTTTTACTTGTCACATTTATGTTGGCATACCCATTAATACAAGAATGATTAACATGACTATTATACCAAACTACCTTATTAATTAATGTTTAGTATTAAGGCTTGAAAAATTATTTGGGGAATTATATTCCCCTCAAGCGCCCGCAGTAAAATATACCTCAAATTTTGCAGAAATGGCTATAAATCACATTTGAATTTTAATGAAAAGAGTAGTAAACTTAGTAAATTTATTATTGAAAATCCTTCTATTTATAAATAACAAAGGATAATATAAATGAGTCAATTGTGCCTTATTTATTTAACAATTACAACTCATTTTCATCCACACTTTTTAAAACCTTATAATTAACTTCTGTTTAAAATTCAGTTAGCAAGTCAAATGAGGCCGCCAAAATGATGGTGTTTGGCATATTTAAAACCTAACAATTATCAATGTAAATTATGTTAGAATTGTGAACATGAAAATGGAATGACGTGAGAATATTTAATTGCTAAAAAAGAGAGGCATATATTACATATATAAAAAATTAGATAGTATTTTATATCAAAATGACTTCCACCACCAAAACTAAGAACAAAGAAAATGATTTTAAGACTTTTATGCTTGAATCAACTATATATCAACGTTACGATAAAATGGTTGAGATTCTTTTGTACACACTAAATCAGATGTTTCGAATTCAAGAGGTCATTCTCATGAATGTCCTTATTTTAAAGTCATAATCTTTAATTTTTATACTTCAAATCAAAATGATTCGAACATAAAAAAAAAAAAAAAAGTTTTAAAGACTTTTATGTGCTTGAATTAACTTTATTGAAGAAGCTTGACGAACCGTTTAAACTTATAAATTGAAATTTCATGATTATGTCTTGAAATTCGAATAAGGTTCGCAATAAAAACTATGGTAGAGAATATTTTTTTAAAAGGAGCTTATCGTAGTGTAAGAGTTCCAAACGTTAATATTTGACATGAGTTGTGTGGCTATTTCATAAACTTTTTTAGTTAATCAAGCCCAAATCACAATTTATAGGGTAAAGGCATACATAGTTGATTGGAGAACCTTTAAAAATATTTTTCATCTTGTATTTATTTTTTATTTTTTAAAGAGCGTATCGAATTAAATATAGACAAATGAAAATGAATGGAGAAAGTATAAAAACATTGAGATTCTGACAAACACTTGTCATCATGAAACATATTACCAAAAATCACTTATATTATGCTTAAGCTCAAATTTCCTTAAGATTTCATCAGCTCAAGCCCATTTCAATGTGTAGCTTTAGGAGTGTCAAAATGAGCGCAAATATATGTAACCCGTTTAATTTGTTAATAATTTTATGGGTTGGGTTCAAGATAGTTTAAATTAGGTTCAATCTCAACCTTATCAAGTCATAACCCAATTTAAAAGAATCTACAATTGAGCTCAATTTAATCTCCGATTTCAATCTGTTTTAAGACTCCTTATTTGCATTGATGTAATGTATGTTCATATTTTGAAGATATGAATTACTATCTATTTTATATCTTTTAGGATTTATCTATCCATTTGTAACTTTTTTTTTCTTGAGTTGAAATTCAAATTGTGGTTATAAAATTCAAATAACAATATGTTAAAATTATTTAGATTAAGCAGGTCAAATTGGGCGAGTCATGACCCAACCTAATTTTTAGCCCATTTGAGCCCAATCCATTTGATCCCACAGTAAACTTGGGCGGGTCATGACCCAACCCAATTTCTATTTCAACCCATTTTAATATGGAGAATTTTCGCATATTGCCACTCAAAAATAACTTAATTATTTTCCAAAGATATAGTTTGCGAATTACGATGCATAGCTACATATTAGAGGGAGAGAGGCAAGCGAGATTGGGAGAGGGAGGAGAGAGACGAGCGAGGGAGGGCAGTGAGTGGAGAGAGGCAAATTGTATATGTATATCTGTCAAATAATTGTATATATGTAACTGGTATACATATGTATTTGTATATCTGGCGGGCGAGATTGAGAGAAGGAGGAAAGAGACGAGCATGATTGGGAGAGGGAGGAGAGAGGCGAGTGAGATAGGGCAGAGAGTGGAGAGATGTGAACTATATATGTATATCTATTAGATAATTGTATATATGCAACTAATATACATATGTATTTATATATCTGGTGAGCGAGATTGGGAGAGGAAGGAGAGAGGAGAGTGAGATTGGGAGAGGGAGGAGGGAGGCGAGCGAGAGAGGGCAAAGAGTGGAGAGAGGCTAATTGTATTTGTATATCTGTCATATAATTGTAGATATACATATGTATAATTTGTATCTGTATATGTATAAGCGACGTAATTATAGTTAAAAGTAAGTTGCGAGCCGTAATTAATTCAAACTATAGCTATGTTAGCTAATTAACTAGTATATGTTTGTTTATCCGCATAATTTTTTCTTTCAATAGCTCAAATTTCAACCCAACCTACTCATTTGACAGCCCTACTCAACTTTATTTTCTACCCATACAAAAAAGATATTAAGTGGTAACAAATTTTTCTTTTGTTCTTGCAAAAACATGCATTCAGAGTCACTAAAGCCTTTAACAACATTTATATAGAGTGTTGGTCATAAATATTCATATTATATTATTACCGCTAAATATAATATAGAGCGACAATTATATTATTGCCACTAAATAATTGCCGCAAATTTCTTTATTAGTTTTAAATGACAACTGTATTTTTACAATTTAAACAGAGTAAAATCATAACTTGAAAACTGTATTAATACACAAAAGAATGTATTAATACTACAATCATTAGTTATACATAGACTGAAATAATGTACCAAACAATATATGTATATATTTATATATTTGATTTGGTATAAATATTCAAAGTTTTTCCTCTTACTAGCTAGTATCTAGCGAAGCTTGAATTTTCACAAAGAAACATCAAAATACAAAGAAATAAGCATATAAAAAAAATAAAAATAAAACTTATAATATTTTATATAAAAAAAGAACTTTCAACTAGCCTACACAATGAAGAAATATCAATTGACATTCCTTAAATAATGATGACTCCACCATTATTACTATCTCCCATCAGCATATATAATCTCAAATTCTTGGCCAAAAATTTGAGTTGATTTGGAAAAAGGTTCACTCAAAAGGACAATGTAGGGTTTCATTATAGAAGAAGTGGGGTTCATAGAGTTATGTTTTTTTGGGCAGTTGGAATCCATGGTGAGGGCCACATATATAGTTCTGTTGGACTTGGAAACAAACAACTCCAATAACCTACTGTAATTTCATAAGTGCGGTATAAAAAGAATAGTATACAGTACATACGTAAACCTTACCATTACAAAATGTAAAGAAGTTGTTTGGACTTGAAAATAAAGGAAAAATTATTAGATCTAGCGATGTTGATCCACATATTATTTTTTGTAGTGATACATTAAAAAAGTTACCTAACATAGTGATATCATGCAATTTTATAGCACATATACACATATACATATATTTGTGTATCTAAAAATCTTAATCGTCACTTCCCACACATACATGATATACAATTCGCTACATATACATACACACAATAGTTACCAATTGTATAATGCATTTGCACGGTTTTAAGTCAAGATGAAATATTTTATGCGTGTAGATACATGTATTATGTTATGTTTTGAAATCAAAATGTCACTACGATTTTAAAATATAACAATACCTCGCTATTTTTTTCCGCAAAATGAGTGCTGATAACGCTATTTATGAAATTTTCGAAAAAAAAATCATTACTAGGTCCTTCTTTGGCAATTTATGTGTCCTTGGACTCATTCTAGAGCCATGGCCCATGTTGTTGTAGCCCAAGAAGGAGACAATTGGGCCTACATATTTCTCATTTGAAGACAATCCATTGTCCAAAATTCTTGCATCTTATTGACAATGGACCCCTTACTCCACCATCCTTCTTGTACTCTTGTTTCAATTAATTGGTTTATTAAAGTTTTCCAACCACAAAAGGAAAATTATTTTTTTAAAAGAAAAAAGGATGTTTGGTCTCATCCCTCTTTAAAATTTCAAAAATGTAAGATGGGGAAAAAAAAAAAAAAGGCAATAATATATCTTTCAAGTGTTTTTTTAATTGATTCATATATTTATTTTTTTGGGGATAAATGTAATTTTCAAAGATAAACATACCATCACACAATAAAAGAGGTATAAAAATAATATATAGCACTACTAATATCGTATATATTCAACCAAACGCGATATAAAATAATCTCACAATATTTCTAGAGTAATTTCCAAAAAGAAAAAGAAAAAACAAGTAAACAATAATTTTGACATATTATTGTTCTTTCAAATGCTTATATGTTGGGAACATGTTCAAAATGAGAGAGATGTGATAGAAGTGTTTTAAGGAAAATAATAAATTAAAAATATTATAAGAAAATATGATAGAAAGTTAAAATAACATGACCTGATTTTAGAAGTACTTGATATTAAAATAAAATTTCATTGACTCAATTTGCTTGTTACTATGCTTAAATTTTTGACAAAGAATATGCTTGAAAATAGAATCAAAATCTGATAAACTGAACCGATAATATTCAAAATCAAAGTAAATCATCTGATAAGCAACCTGCCCTTCAAACCCTTGTTTTTGAGAGAATGGATAGTTTGTTAAAAAAAACAAGAGTGTAAGATGCTCAACTACTTTCTTATGAGAAGGAAAAAAAAAGAATAATAATATTTTGTGACATATATAACAATAATTTACCCTAATAAATTATATACTTTTCACATGTTAGAATCATTCTCATTTTCCATTTTGCTCAACTATCAATATTATTAATTCAATAATCAATAGTTATCTACTTCTTCTTTTTCTTGTAGAGATTTTGTCTTTACTTAAAATATTTATTATTTTTTAAAGATAAATCAAACCTAAACTTATACTATTAATAATTTATGGAGCCTTAAAATTTTGGAAACCTAAAGCCTTTGCTTTATTCAATAGTGTTTTAATGAAACTTTGAATTATTATATATATATATACACCAAATGGTCCAAATTAATTATGGGAATTTATTGTCCTGAATTAGTAGTAAAACTATTGGAGTTCTGTTTTCGATTTAGACGTAAATTTAAGTAGTTGAGTTGATGTTACATAATCATCAAAAGTTTCCTATTTTTTTTACCACCCAGAGAGTGTGATATCTGTATTGAATCTCGATTAATTCGATTCGCATATTTTTAATGTTTTTTCATTTGTGAAGATGATGTTTTTAATAAGATATTTATTATTTATCCACTTTGAATTTGAGATCTCAGATACCAAACTAATGAAATTAGTTGTCACTTTTCTAAAGTTATGAATATCATGGCCATAATAACATCTCCATCCCACTCATAATCAACAATGGCCTCCACCCCTTCCCCCACTATTGACTTTTAAGAAGATAAATAAAATTCAACTTTTGTAGCAATTTATTTTGGTCCCTTAAGGATAATTACTGATTGTTCAAACAAAGACAAATTAAGAGTTAATAAAAGGAAAGTAAAAGGAGGATTGATAGTTCTTCATATGAAGATTTAAAAGAATGGTTTTGATGTTAAATGTATTTATAAGGTGCGTAGAGTTATCTAATACTTGTATCTAGTTAATAACAAAAAATCACATATTTCTAGAAGATTTTAAGATTTTACATGTAGGCAATATAATTTTTTATATACCCAATAATGTAACTTTTGAATAAAGGATGGTAAGGAAGAATATTCAGCTAACCATCCTTCAGTTTATATCATGTTGTTCAATCTGTGATTGTTGGAGATATCATATATTTAAAAAATGAAATAATCGAAATACGCACAAACTGATATTAAAATTATTTGACTAATGTGTGGTTTCAATTGTACTTACATGTTCTCTTGTGATATTACTTCACATTGAAATGGTTTCATCTACCAGCATTGATGTTTCTTTGCTATTCATCACATCTCCAAGTTATTAGTAGCTCCAAAAGGAGGAGTCCGAAGGGATAGCATGATCCAAATTCATTTTATTTTTGAAGTAATAGATTATGTTGTTCGGATACTTCAAAATTCTGTCAATTACGTGTTAAATCCTTCAAAAAGTAATGAATTTTTGGAAGATCTGATCGATATAGTTGTGACAACATTTTGAAAAGACCAAACAACATAACAAACAAAAAGTTATGTTGCTCGAACCCTAAAAAAAGCATTGTTGTACCATATTGAATCCTTCCAAAATACAACATGTTTGAAGAATTTAACACGTAACTGTTAATATTTTTGAAGAATCCGAACAACATAAATAGAGACGGGATCAATGCGATCCCTTTGGATGCCTCCTTAAGTTGCTGTCAAAATCAAGAAAAATTATCTTCATATTCTTCTTCTTCTTCAAAGTTCAAAACTTTTAAAAGAGAAAAAGGGAGAGTTGAAATTTTGGGATTGGAGACATAAGAAAGTGGCCAAAGAGTGAGTTAATATATAAAAGAAAAAAAAAACAAGTGCTTTAGCAACATTGAATTATATGCTAAAAATTAGTCTAACTTTCACTTAATTTATAGTCTTTCAAATTATTATTTTTGGCAAATCATGAGAAGAATTTTCTTGTCTACCCATAAAGGTAAAAATAAATAAAATTAATTTAGTAGACCCCATTCCTTAACAAACTAAACAGCCACATGGGAGCAAGGTGTTACAATAGTGGGTCACCATCCCTTCCTAGTCAATTATTTATTTTGTCACTCATGGTTGTGATGGCGGGAGTAGTTAATACGTAGAAATTACAGATCAAGCTTTGATGAATAGAGCCATTTTTTTTTTGTTAAAAATGCTTTTCAGTGTGAATTCAGATTAGTCAAATTAAAAATAATTATTTATTTTGTACTAACTAATAAATGTGGTGGGGGATATGGAGTGATTGAAATCCTTAGTTTTTAATTAGATGTATCAATTTCGAGCTTTGGTCAGAATAAAATCGTTTTGGATTGAAAACACTTTAGTTTCAAAGTGCTTTTCTGAATGAATCGAAATTAATCAGACTAAAAATGGATAGCAGACACGAGAAACTATATTATTTTTATTTCTTTAAATCCTTGAAACTTCCATATACTATGCTTATTTCTTAAGGAATATGAATCCTCTTTCTCTTTCTTTACGTAACTAATCACATGATTACAAATTATAAAGAATTGGTTAATTCGTTTAAACTAATGAAAAGAGACATTGTAATGATGTTATCATATAATTGAGTCAGAAACACATGTAATGATGGATACTGTTAGATCTGACCATATGGCTAGCTAATTAATTAAGGTGCTAAATAATATCCAAAATTTTTATGGTGTCAAAAATTTCATCGATCTTTGAGTGTCTGTCAGAAATAATTTCTCAATTCTCATAAGATAATAGTAAAAGTCGTGCCGCATACATACCATCATTCTCATATTCAACTAAATATGTTATTATTATTATTTGATCTGATGTATATATTTGTGATTTGTTGCTATATATAGATCAAATGTTATTTAACTTATTTTTTAAGTTATATTAATCGAACTAAGTGAAAGAAGTGTCTCTCTCCTCTCTGTATATAGTAGGCGAGGCAAGAAAATCATTAACACTCTTACATTTCCCTCTTTGAGTTAGCCTATCAAAAAGAAAAAAAACGGAGTGAATACGCTGAGCGTTTATCATTTTTCCAAATTATTGATTTGGAGTGAACGAAAATAACTCTATTTATTATGAATACTTACTTGTAATGATCTTATAGTATAAACAATTATTATATTGTCACACATTAAAAGTAAAATATTTTAATTAAAAGAGACAAAGGACATTAATGATGAGAAAGTGGTTAAGTTACAAATCAATTATTTCCATAGCTCATGCATGTTTGTAGTTAAACACATTTGACCAAAATAAAATTTCTTGGTTAGAGAAATAGAAATACATAATTGAAGAAGATATGATTTTGAGGTATTAAATATTATTTTAGTCAAATCTCACTACGAATACTGAATATCGAGGGAAAAAAAAAGGTTAATTAAAATAAAAGCATGTAATAGTGGTGGAGTAGTGATATGGAAAGGAAGATTATAAGGAACAATTTATGAAGAAAAAGGTTGAAAGTATTTTTTATTAATAAGGGAATCAAAAGTATATTTTAAGGTTTATTCCTAGTATTCTTATATATATATATAAAAAAAATAACGCAAAAAGGTAAAGAATAATTTTCCGCTCGACAATTTCAAATAATATTAATTTATCATGGATCAATTATTATACATTAAAGTGAGAAGGTATATTAATAAACTATGATTTATTGATAAGAATATTGTGTATGAAGATATATCAATATTCATTAAATTGATATAAATATCGAATGCAAATAACTTTTTTATTACCGAAAAAATCCTTTAAATAGAATAGTAACTTGTTACACTCTTTCTCCAATTTTGAAATCAATTTTTTATTTTAGTTTCTAAATGTGGAGAAATTAATAAACTATATATATTTTTAATGAAAATAAAAAAAATTAAAACGACAGTTAAAATGGGACAACAGAAAAAGTATATACAAGGCAGCTTTAGTAGCTAAAAATGTTCTGATTAATTCAGGTAATTAGTATTAGTAATCTTGCTTTTTTTCCCACGCCTTGTAGACAACACTAATTATAAGTTCATAAAAAAACACTTATTTTTTTTTTACAAAGTCTATGGAAGACTAATTATGAAACTTCATAATGCTCATACAGACATGTCCATTCTAAATAAATAAATTATAAAGGATCAAATTTGTTTTTAAAAAAATTCATTCAGTGTCTGTTACTTGTGTTAGAGTTCAACTAAGTTCAAGTTTGCACATTGCAATATTTATTTTTGAAGGCGATGTTTTCAACATTATTTTTTTTATTTCAGGAGCTCAAACTCAGGATTTGATTAAGAATAGAGGAATTACAACTATCTAACCGCTCGATCGATCGGATGTTGGTAATTAAGAGTTAGTATGTGATATTTTCTTGGATATATATATAATATAATAATTGATTTTTAAAAATTCGATTCACTCATTACAAAAGTTGCTTAATAATATTAATTAAGTGTGTTATTTTACTTTAATTATATTAATTTACTCATAGAAAAATATTGAAAGACTTCTTAGAAATATGTTGAGGTAAATTGTTAGATAAGAATAAATTTAGGGGGAAAAAGGTATACCTTTTTATTTTTTATTTTTTTTAAAATCACTTTATTTAGACCAAATTTTGAAAGGCTAATTTTTTTTATTGTGGACCAGAGGAAAAGTTTTTTTTTTTTAAAATAGGAAAATATATTTTTTTATGGAAAAACTATTGGACAATAAAAGTATATTAATATTACGGTATAGTAGCAATTAAAGGGGAAAATATTTAGGAATTGAAAAAGGTCATAATGAAAGGGGACCTTATGATTTTTCTGTAATTATTATTCGTATTAAGTCTTGCCTTTGGCATGAAAACTATTGTCAATTCCTTTATGGATACTATATAGTAATATAGTATATTATAATAAAAAGTTTAGCGTAATTTTATAAGTGAAGTTCAAAAAGAATAAAGTAGTCTATTCAAATTATATATCTATTTTTGAGAAGATAGAAATACTATTTTTGATAAATTTTTAATCAAATGAATGGTGAAAAAGGTGTAATAACAATTAAGCATAAACAACAACAAGATAATAAGATGTCGAGGCTAACCAAATAACAAGTAGTGATAGAAATTTAAAAATAAGAATAATACTAATATTCTAAAAAAGGGAACGAAATATGCCTGACTACCTACTAACCTTTTAGTTTAATGTTCGACCTAAACACCTTCCTATCAAGGGTCATGTGTCCTCGATGAACTGGAGTTCTGGATATCTTGCCTAATCATCTTACCTCAATCCTTAACCCTCCTCAATCATACTATAGTCAACCTTTCACACTTACTGAGGGGGTGGGGGGGTTTTGGGCATATCCACTTCGCATGTCTGAACCATCTCAATTTTATTTCCCGCATATTGTCCTTCAGAGGCCATTCTTAGCTTGTTTTGAATATTTTTAATCCTAATCTTATCTCTCCTGATATGTCCACCTCAGCATATCTTTATCTTTGCCACTCACATCTTCACGATATGCGAATTTTGACAGGCCAACACTCAGCCTCATTAAGCATAATCGAACGAGAAGATCGATGCCACTATCACCTATTGACTTTGCTTTTGTATAATCTATTGATTAGAAGAGATTAGGTATTCAAGCTATTAATGCGAGGTGGATTCAGAAAAAAGGATGATTCTAGTTATAACTTTGAAACTATTTATGTATATACTTCACGTTTTATTACTTACCATTTTATCATAATATTTCGACGATGTATTTTAATGGTAAATAAATGTCATGTATAAACGCCATAACGTACCCGTTGCTACCTACAACTGTGCCACAGCTGTAATGCATCTCTTTCAATGACAGATCATAAAAAGATTTAATGATATAAAAGCAAAGGTTAGAAAATTAGAAAATACTAAAAACCCTTTTTACTATTTAATTTTATTTAATTTCATTAGTACTTTTTTTGGTCCCCCTTCTTGTGAGCAGATGGAAAATTTAAAATAAAAATAAAAATTGTTATGAGTTGCAAACAAAAGATGGAAAAAGTGTACATAATATTGGGCCATATATGAGGGACATTTATATCATATTAATTGGAATTTTATTTGACTAGATTTTATGATTGTTCCCTTTTATGCTTACTTTTCTGGTATCTAAGTTGTTATTTGGTTTGTTACTGACCAGAAAAAGAGTAATTTGACATTATTTTCTTTTGGGATCTTAACATTTTTAGTCAGTTATTTAATATTTTGAATTGTCAATGATGTATATTTGATATATAACATGTGTATCATTGGTGTGCACACACTAGTTAGGTGCGGATTATATTTTTGGATACCTTTTTTTTTCTAGTTAATTATTTAATATTTGAAGTTTATAACTTAATTAATTCAAAATCATGTCGAGTAGACCCACCATAGGTGAAAGGCTCCTTCTAAGAAGGTTTTTTGATAAATAGAAAGAATTTGGTCCTACGATTTCTTATATGATTTTGGCAATCCCTCTTCTTCCTCCTTCCTTCCCTTTCTTAAGTTAGCTTTGATGATTGAGTTTGATTCACGTTTTATTTAATATGGTATTAGAGTTAAGACCTTTCAATGTGGATCTCTGGATAGATTGTCCACACCCTGCAGTGACCAGACGATGTCTAGCTAGGCATGTAGGTCTTGAGAATCAGACAACAGATTCAAACATGTAGAGGTTAATGAATGGAAAGAATCCCATATTAGTGATGGAAGAGATCGATCGTGAACTTCCTTATATGATTTTGAGAAATCCTATCCCTTGAACTAGTTTTGAAGTTAAGTGAAGCTCAATATCTATTTAATAATATTTCATTTTCCGTATAAATTAAAATTCGAAACTCAAATCTTTTGATTACGGTATTGAACATGGGATAGAAAACTTTAGGACAAAATATGTGGAAAATTAATATCTTAAAATTAGAAATTGCAAAGACTAGTAACTAGAAATATCAGATTTTTTTTTTCTTTCAATTCTTTATAAATTAATATTCAAAAAATTGATCTGACTTGATAACCATGTGAGCCCCAAACTTAATAATCCAGATATAAATTGTTCTTGAGTTGCTTGTCAAATGTCAAATCGAAATTTTAACTTTATAAATTCTAAAGTTTAAACTAACAACTTCAAATAATTATAACTAAATTATAAATTTAATAATTTATTAATTTTTTGTAAATTTCCTAAGCAAAAACTAATAATTCAATCGAAACTCTAAAGTTTTAACTTTACCCCACTCTATGAAATGTCAAATCAAAATTTCAACTTTATAAATTTTAAATTTTAAATTGACCATTTCAAATATTTACATTTCAAATAAATTTATAAAAATTTCATAAATTTCCTAAGCAAAAACTACCAATTCGATCGAATCAGATCGTATCTGAACTTTTAACTCCGCCCCCACTTACTGATAAATTAACTTGTCCACTAAAGAAACATCAAAGAACAACATTGCAGGCTTTGCTGGATAGGCCCCTGCTAATGAAATATCTCATTTATAACAGGTGTTTGGAATTATTATAAATTGATGATTATTTATATTTTACTTTATTACATAAAATTTATTTAACTTATAATAAAGTATCACGAAATTTACTAAATTAATTTTTATAAGAAGTATAAAAACTTATATGAAAAGGGTAATTTAAACACTTTAATCTAAAGTATAAATTTTCACCACTATTGTTTGTGTCAGTCTAGCTCAAAAATAACAAATTTAACTAAAATGAGAAAAAACAACACGTGTCAGTGTTTGCGTACATAGCCAAATTAACATTTGGTTACGATATTTCAAGAGAGTAATAATTTCAATTTAAACAAAAATGATAGATCATTCATAAAGTTAAGATGAACAAAAGATTTTTTTGAATAAGTTTTGGTATCAACTTATGTTTTTTTTTTGCCTAATTATGAATAGTATGTTTCACTACCTAATTACCAATAGTTTATGTGTATTCATATTTTCTAAAATCAGTTCAAATATAATATACTTTCTAATGCAAAAACTTAGAAAATCCGTTTCTATAAATTGAAGGAGCAATATAATGTGTTTTGTCAGATATTATTTTATGTAGAACATGTATGTTTATTATTCAATTTCATACAAGTAAAGTTGAAGGCCATAGATGTCAGCTGAAGTCAATTTAAAGAGCATATTTATGTATTTTACTTATAAAACTCACGACATTAATAATTACTTGTATTTTTTTTTCTTTTCAAAATGTACAAAATTAAACAAACCAAAGCTAGTGGTATTGCTAGTTCCACAATTTATCTTTTGTTGTGCCAACAACCTCAAAGAAATTTGAGCAAGTGTTGTGAGAATGTCTTTAATTAGCTATTTCTTGGTGAGACATTAATTCAATGGCCCAACAATGTATTTTCATCTCAAAATTGATTAAAGCTACTCCTATTAACTTTTCAACTTGACAATAGGATGGTGTGGTGGGACTAACATGTGTCCTTTTGCACTAATTTAATTAATTGTGTCCTTTGGTGAACAACTTCCTAATTGTGTGCATGTGAATTTTGAAAGGTTATCTGATTGGGATAAGATTTACATATATTTTTTTATTTTTTTAGATTCTGTTTATGAATATCGATGGTAAAATCACCTCATAAAATCATGACCTATCCAATCTGTTTAAGTTTAGACGGATTAGTAGTTCATTTTATTAATTGGACTTATTTTGACTCGGTTAATTTGGCTTATTTTAAATCTGGATTGATATGCATCGAGATTGACTCGTGAGAATCTGTCTAAATATTATTAAAAAGATACTTTTTTATTTTATTTTATATGTTTTATATAGTCATATAATATAAGGGGGAGAAATTTATTAGGTACTCAAACAAATCATGAGAATTAAATTTTGAATTTAGAACTTAAAAAGCATTGGACGGGTTGGATTATAACCCAATTTTTAGCTCATTTTAGCCAAATCTACTTCAGCACCCGTAACATTAAAGCAAATCAAATAATCAATGACTCACTTATTTATTAACAAAACTCATTTTAACATTCTTAAATTAAGCCCAACCTATCCATATAACACCCTTACAGCCTTACTTATGAAACTACACTACCTATTAATGATCAAGTGGTTAATTGAAAGCAAACTATAATAAACTAAACCTATCACATTGAAAAAGTAGGTCATTGAGCTATGTTTTCTTTTTTAACCTAGGAACAAAAAAGCGTTGAGTTAATTATATGATTAAATGATATTGAGCATATTTTTCATCTCTTTTCAAGCCCTCAAAGTCCGAGCATAACGACGTAATTATCAGGGGCACACTCTACTAACGTCAATGTTCTAACTGTTTTCGTATTTCCTTGCACTAAGTTGTGATCAAAATTAAATAATTTATGCTATTTCAACAAGCATTTAATAGGGAAAATAAAGTTTTAATCCCAAGATGACCCAATTGCTCACTTGCAATGCACAATTAATGTTGCAAATGTGGTCCTTCAATTTGTTGCTCACTTGCTTTGAGTGAAAATAAATTTAAATATGATCAGATTGAATTGAATACATACTTCTACAAAAATGACATCTTTTTATAATTGATTTTTTTTATATCCTTAGGATATGAATTTAAAGCCACGGAAATATGAGAATTTTTACTTAGAGATACAAAATTAAAAGCTTAATTACTACTATTAGGAATATTTGCACTTAATTACCTAAGTTGTTACGATTTTTCAAACTAGATAATGCTAATTAGATAGGGATGTCAATGGGTCGTTATTTTGTTCAAATTATAATGTAATGGTGGAAGAAATTATGGTTAGGGTTAATACATAGCTAGATCGATAATCAAATATTTGAACTAAGTCTTATTTCGATTGAACACTCCAACTTCTATTGAAGTGTTTTAGTTAGACATTTTGTTCAAATTTTGAATTTTTGAGTGCGTGTTTCTTATTCGTTAATTAAATATAGTTAAATTGACCACATAAAATATGTCATCTACCTTAATTAATTATATGAAAGAGAGGATTACGAAATGGAAAATCAAACTCTCACCGACACAATTATTTTTACCTACACAAAATAGTTGTGGTCCAATAGAGTTGTGTCCACTAAATTTTTAATTCTATAGGACTTAGATGAACATGCATGTTACAGTCCATTAATTACTTTGCTGAATGAACTGAACAGGTATTTTCTTCAGAATATTTTAAGGCCTCAATTATTTACATTTAATTATTCAAATTTTAACTATCGTAATTGCCGTCCACCAACACTAACCACCATTTACAATCATTATCACAAACTACCACAATAACCATGAATCACCATCTTTAGTCACCACATTATAAATCGGCAACTACATTCATCATTCACGACCATTGTTAGCTATCACCATCATACTTCACAACTATCAACCACCATCACCAACTACCAGCATCAACCTCTACTCTCAATCACCATCACCACGAGCTACTACACACATCCTGACCGACATCTAAAACCACCATTGCTAGCCATTACCACTACCAACCACTGTATAATTTTTTTAAAAATATTTTGTTAGATATAGTATTAGATTAATTTTGTATGTAAGACAAATTTTATACATCAAGGTGTTAGAAAAAACAAACAATTTTAAGCTGGGAGTCAATCCTGCATAGAGGGCAGCTATGCAGGAATACCACCTTGCTCAATAGGGGAGCAATTGCTCCATATATCAAAGTTCTAACTGTACCCAACACTCCAGTTTATCTAATGCATTTAGATCTTCACCTTGTTTCATATTTTGTAGTCTTCTCCTCCATTCTGGTAAATGCAAATAAGCTGATCTTAGTATATCATAATAGTCCATAGAAACTGTGCCTGAAGGTCCCATGCTTATTAAAAGAGAAGTCCCTCAGCGAGAATCATGTCACTGAAAGCACCAATTGAGCCTCCCAATGATGCTACATTTCAATCCTAATCTGGAATATTGACATGTTCCAAGAAAAACGGGATAGGATCATCGTTGAATGGTTAGAACTTGAGATAGTTCTTTGAATATAGTAAAGAAGAGAGCCAAAGACTAGTATTTTGCATACTACAGGACTCACAAATATATAAATGATAGAGCAATCATGTGATTCTATTACCCAACTCGTCGAAATACTTTAATCAAATTAAGTTAGATGAATTTGTAACAGACAAACTGAATCATCAATAGCAATTCCCACAGCTTCTTCATTAAACATAATATCCAGCAATTATGCTAGTGGCTTTTTCTAAGTTTAATTAAGCCCCAAAATCATATTCTCTTAACTTTGTTAGTTCCGCTAAGTCCATTCAAAGCAGTGAAGTAGAGTCAAAAGGAATCAGCCTGACCATATAGGAAAACCGAGAAAATTTTGTATGATTAAGCAGAAGGTGCCACTTGAAGAAAATAAGTTGCCAAGCTAATCAATCTGAAAATGTCAATGGGTAAAGTAAATTTTAAAAAACCAGTATCAACTTGCATTATTTTCCAAGCACACAATCTAGGCAATCTAAGAGCTAGTTTCACCATAGAACACACCATATAACACGACAAGAAAGATAAGTTCCGTGTCTAGAACCAACTTGCATAGAAACTTTAACTTCTATCCTTTGATTTAGTAGTACAGATACAGATACATATAAAACACAACAGAGTTCAACTTGTTATGCTTTTCAAAAAGAACTCAAGAAGCAAAAATACTGAAAAATGTTAAAATATCACACACAGTTCCATAGGCATGCAGAGCACAGTGGCTGCACTTCCTGCGGCAGCACCAGCAACAAATCTTTCGAGATTAGTTGCCTCCTCATTATCAGTTAATTTACAAAGATAGTCCCTTTATTTTTAATAAGAATAGAAGTTGATAGACTTAAACGGAGCTATGCGTAGAACATTGATATTATGGAACCAGCAACAAATACATATAGATATTATGGATTCATATAGCTGACCTCAACTAGTTGTGTCTAAGTTGATTGATACAAAAAGGTATTTCATATTGATTGATAGACAGCAATACAGAATCATACCAACAACAACGACGACTAGGCCTTTATCACAATATTCCTGTTCTGTTATATTTAGTTCACCTCTTAAAATAGAATAATGATCAGTAATGCATTTAATCAATAAGAAGATGACCAAACAAAAGTGATCTCCTTTAAACAAAGAGGATTAACATACTAACCGCTCCTCGCGACAAAAGATTCAAACTTTTGGTTCTCGATTTGAAATATCAACTGTGCCAACGCGTTCATTTTCCGGCAAAATTGACCAATTTGGAGACTGCACTGCTCTTAACCACTTAAAATCATCTACATTCGACCAATTCCCTGTCTCTTCACCAAGATTAGCTTCCTCAAGATCCTTCTCAATCCCTTCATACTTTAACCAATACGGTGCAAACCTTACACCATCACTATCCTCGATTATCGGTCTACTCCTCACTCGAAGATAAAAATCACATCTTTTAGCTTGATGAATCCGAATCTGATGCGATGCCATAACGAACACACAATTTGTCACTTCTTCAATCAACACTGACCCAAAAACAGGTCCAACATATACCTTACAATCAATCAGTTTATGCACAAACAATGCCCTCACACTCCCCATTAATCTCACATCACAACCCTTTAAATCCGATAAAACAAATTCCCTAATCTCTTCATCATTACCCCTACCGAATTCCTTCACTAATACCTCATTTTCTTTGCCCCTAAACCCTGGCGAATCCAAAACCCTTAACACTGAATCCTTTGATTCCACATTTGGAACTTCTGATACGGTGTCGTTTTGCGTTGTGATTTTCTTCGTTGATTTGTTTTTGAAAGAGAATTTCTTCCTTGGGATTACTTCGCACGTAACCTGTTCGACTAATTGTTTTAGATCGGTTATAGTTTTGAGGCATGTACGGACTTCGTAGGATGGTAGGGAAAAGGAGTTTTCAGCGACGAGTTTTTCGAGATCTGCGATGGATATTGAGACGTTATCAAGTTCGGATTTAAGAGTCGGGTTGGAATGCGGGTCGGGCGTTTGACGGATGCGAGAGAGTGTGGATTCAATGGAGTTTTTGGATTCGGAGAAACGAGAAAGAAAGGAACTTGTGGAGATGAACGTAGAGTTCGATTCCGAATTGGGTTTGCGAGCCAAACGGGATTGGTGTGAGTTCGAAAGGCGTTCGATCATCGCCGCATGCTTCCGTTGGAGAGCGGAATCCGCCGCCGCCGGGAGATTATCGTCTTCTTCCATAGATGAAGAAGTTGCACAGTGCTTTGTTCGGAGCTCCACTTGACTGAAAGTGAAAATTATAAGTCTAATGAACTGCTAGTTTAGACAATTGCACTTTGGTCTCTCTAATATTTGGGAATTTGTAGAGCTCTACACCCTTTTGGCGCTTAAAATATTAGGTGTTTAAAAATATAAATTCGAAACTTATAATCTCAAACTTGTCATAGGCGGAGTTAGGTAAGACGGGAGGGGCTCATTTGAACTCTTTTGAAACGAGAATAAGATTCAAATTTGGAAGTATAATAACTTGGAGAAAAATGACTTCCCGCCAAACTTTCTACATGTTGGTTAAATGTAATTGTGCAATAAAAGGTAAGATGTAACCAAACCTTACACATTTACCTTTGTTGGGGTAGAGAAGCAATTTCTAATAGACCACTCGCGGCTCGAAAGCACCCAATCCAGAAAACGATTAATGGAAATAGAGTTGGTGGAAATTTAAAATAAACATAGGCCAAAAGCGTCACCACGACCATTTCATTGCCAGCCATACAGCAACTTTACAAAATGAGCACCTTCCCAGTTTGCAATTTTCAAGCACACAATGCTGCTTTTTTTTCCCTCCCCAAGTTTAGTGTACATGCATTCTTATATCTTATATGTCATAAATAAACCGCGAAAAAGAAGAAACACAAAAACCCTACAATTTCAGCTCGAGCCTTTGACTTCAGCTGGCAATCCAATATTTAGCATAGACATTGGAGTTGAAGTTTTGAAGATACATCGGTCATCATCCCAATTGACGGGCTTGGTCCTTCCAAAAAGAGTGATCTAATTTCGTGTTCTGTTAACCAAAACCCACTTGAGCAGAGCTACGTTGAGAATTTCTTTGGCCTGTGGCTAGGCTGGATAATTTGCCAGCTTTCTCTAGTCCACTTTTGATCCAAGCAATGTTGTTCAAATCTGTGGCCATAGAAGCTAACTCATGGCTGAGGAGAGGAGGATGTTCCTCGTAATCAACAAACTCGGGACCCAATAATGAACTTTTGGAGGTGCTCTTGGTGGTAGCTGCACAGCAACCATGGCCACACCCCTGAGGAACTATGGTTTCACCAGATACACCTTCAAGAAGTTTGCATATATCAAAGTCTGGTGAGAATGTGTGGATCAGAGGCCCCTGCATTGGCACTATTCTTGAAGTTACGGAAGGGTTATAAACATTAAATGCGCCAATTTTCTCAGTTAGATGAGAAGCAGGTGGATCACTGTTTCCCATAGATGTAGGACGACTTCTTTCAGAAGCAAAGTGTGGAGTTTTCTCAGGAATACCACACATCTCATATATTTGAGCTTTGTCTTCAGACTGGCTGGTCATGCACTCTGTACGACTAACTTCTTGCATTTTGAGGGGCTTAATTTGGTTAACATCTTCACGTGACATAGTTTCTTCAGATAATGCCCTGGCTTTGTAAATGCTACTGTCATCTAACATCATGCTGCGTACTGGTTTAACCCTCCATAGCCCTGCAAATCGACGCCTTAGTGTAGAGTTCCAGTGGTTCTTAATTGCATTGTCTGTTCTACCAGGGAGCAATTTTGCAATTGCGGCCCATTTATTTCCATGGACGGCATGCGCATTAATTATAATGTGGTCTTCTTCATCTGCAGCAAAGTAAGCTTTGATTAGGCTTCAGGGAAGAATATGGTCATGACTCATGAGAATAACATGGATCGAGGAGATTCTTAATGCAAATGATTACACTTGCTTCTACTAAATTAAATTAAACATGAATAGAAGTCCCAAAACCAAGATAATTTGACTATTAAACAAATTCACAGAAAGAAAAACACGTAAGCATTATTTTAACTGTATAATCTACCGCCTTTTAAGGAAAATGCACTTGCTCAGTGGGACAGAACTGTGATGTGATGCTGAAAAGAAACATCACAATATTCATACTTCAGTGTAAAGTTTATGCATCAAATCAAGACTTTAATGTAAAGTTCTAAACTTCATTAAGCATTGCAAGACTAAAAGTAAAACAAACTACTAAAGCAGCTTCGGTTAATAAAAATAATAAATAGACGTCCATGAAAAGATTGAAAAGTAATACAAGCTACATGACTGAAGAGCAGCTTTTGTCACTAAAAATGATGATACAATTATGCCTAGATATATCCGTTTGTACTCTTTGCATCACCAAGCACTCGTTAAATTGAGCCAATCATGCATCATCACATAACTCCGCCAGTGGGAGCTTGCTCATTTGCCGGCCCTAAATCTTGATAAAGAAAGAGGGTTGCAGTAGGTGAATGAGCATCATAAAACTAGTCATTTTACGATGAATCCTCCTTCCTCACAATACAAAATATATCGTGAGAATGATGCAAAATAAATAGCGAAGGATTCACATAGCGAACCACAACTGACTTGGGATTAAAGTTTAGTATGTTCTATGCATCACCCATGTCATCATCTGGCCACTTAAATAGCTACTAGACCATCCTCTAGTCTTCCTGATGTTCAACAATGTAGTGGTTCCTTCCATGCACAAAGAATTGGCAACTGGTAATAGCAAGAACTACCATGCAAAGAACAACTCACCAATAGGACATTTTTAGATGCTTTAGAAAATTATTAACAAAGAAGACTATCTCTAACATTGCCTGTGGCAGACTAGGTAGAAACCAGGTTTCCATTAACCTTCAGCAAATGGTAACACCAAAGTGACACAAGGTGAACTGTAAACTCCACTAAAGTTGATGCCTAAAGCTAAGTGCGACTAGAGACAAGTACATTTCATGTTTCCAAATTGCAAGTTCATCGTGTAGAAAGAGAGAGACAGAGTAAGCAATTACTTCTGACAACATTTAGATAAAGAAGCAATCTCAGCTAGCACTAATTCTTCCTCATCAAGAAAAGAAAATGTGATCATTTGCAAGCATTAGCAAGGCAAATTTACTTGAAGCAATAATCTCAAAGGTGGGAGTGAAGGGTGCTAGCTTTGAGTTAAACTTGGAGATTGAAGTCTTATTGTCTCTCGGGCATAGACACAAGTAACAAAGCAATTATAGGCCAATCTAAACAATATATTCACTGAATGGCAAAGAAACCTAAATTGCACATAGTTAGACCTCGTGTACCATTCACCAAGATTTTATTTCATTTATAATTACCATTCAATGATCTTTATACAGGGGATTCTAACAAATTTGGTGCTGAACATCTCCAATGACTCGAACATAAGACTATATTACTTGTTAGTAAACTTGGGTAATATTTGCCGAGGACACAAGCATGCATCAGTAAACCACTGTAAAAAGATCAGATTTTAGAGTATTAGTCCTGTACTAAAGAGGCACTAAATCTCGAAATTCTAGAGTGTTACACTAAGCTACCAGAGTGGCTATCAGCCAAGGAGACGCCTGCAGTCCGACACACATGTTTTTTTTCTCTCTCTCTCAGGTGTGTGTGTTTGTAAAGAGAGGGCGTAGGACATGTGAAATAGAAAACTTATATTGCTGGGACATCTTTCAAAAAGTATGCATTTTTGGAGGATCCAACACAGGTGCAGCAACATTTTCGGAGACTCTAAGCAACATAGTTAAGAAAACACAGACATATACCAATGCAGAAGAATAAGTATTCAATTGAAACTCAAATATATAATCACAATCCAATATAAGCACCAAAAAACCTCCCTTTGCTAGCCAAAAATGTGCCCTAATAAAAAGCCATCGAACAAAAAATTCAAAAATCCAAAACCACTTCAAACAAAAAAGGACAAAACAACAGCATATTACGTATCTATACAAAACTAAACAAACTCAATAGAAAGCTAAACCCAAAAAAAAAAAAAAGAAGGTTTTACCAGTAAAAGGCTTGCGTTTAAGCACCGGATCAAGCTGATTACACCACCGAAGTCGGCACGATTTCCCAGAACGACCTGCAATCCCTTGCGCTATCATACTCCAATTCCTTGCACCGAACTTATTAACAAGTTCAGTCAGTATTGCATCTTCCTCCGGCGACCACGGCTCTTTCACTCTTCCACTACTAACTCTGCTTCCTCTTCCTCCGTGGAACATCGCATCACCGGCATCAACCAAAGTACATACTCCGTCGCCGCCATCTCCGTCGCCGGCGGCGGCGTAACCGTTCTGCTCCGCCTTTTCATTCATCTTCTCTGCTTATTGTTATCAGGTCTTTTTCAGTTTGTATAGACAACAGTGCCTTTTTAACTGAAAAAGTTGTTCATGTAAATTACGATTTTGTAAGGTTCTTTATTTTCATTTTAGGTATAGTTCATTATTACGACGTCGTATTTCGTCATGTGTATCAGGGGTATAATTGTAACATCACAAAGTCGGCCCTTTGAACTGTCTTTGTAACCACCTAATTTGGTTAATATTACTTCTAGTCCTTCATTTATTGATAAATGTTAATTTTAGTCCCTGTAATATTTTCCTAAGCATATTTAGCTTCGATTAATTGAAATGTACACTTTTGATCCTTTTGTTTGTGAATGTTTATGTTAAGTTTGTAGTGTTACTTCATAGTTAATGGTAATATAGTTTCTAGATATAATTCTAACCAACTCAGTTTAATTGATTTTTATAATTTTAAAATCAAACAAAATAAAAAAGACGGGTTGGTTTGTTTTTTTATTTATAACTAACGATGATAATTGATAATAATAAACAACATAGACATAAAATAACTATTTCAAATGAGTATTAGAATTCAACAAATTACTTTTTATCATCAAAAGATATTTGTATACAAATCTTCTGTTATGTTACACTGATCTTTTAAAATTACATGTTTAAATTGTATGATCTTTTAAAATTACATGTTTAAATTGTATAACTATAGAGATTCATTCACTTCACGTGTCTAACATTTACGTAATTAATATACAATTTTAAATACAATGAAAAAAATCACCACATCACATATTCACAATTAGATAATTATACTTGGACTGTTTAAATGATTAGACTTTTAAAGTCTTGGGCTTGGGCATGTTTTTTAAGAGATGGGTTTTAATAGTTATAATGCATGTGAAATAAGTAGACTAAAACCAAATTAATTTATTAAAAGATATAAGATATTTATAATTATTTATGAAAAAAGTAATACATTATCATCTATGCTTTGATGCCAAAAGAAAGAAAATAAATGTCAGGAAAAAGCATTTTTGTCTTTTGAGATATATAATTGGAAACCTACCACTTATAAAACACATTTCATGTTTAAGAATGCTATGATCCCAATTTTGAGAACTCTTGCCCCATATTATTGAATTAGTACTTTAGTAATAAGAACGTAACACATGAAAAAAAAAAAAGTTTAATCAAATATAAACTGAATATTTGAGTTTATCGTATGTATACCTTTTATTTACCATTTGACTTATAGGAGCTCCAAGCGTCACAGACGAAGATTAAAATTTCAAAGAAGTTAAACATATACATTGTGTTACAATGTGTAATATATATATATATATATATATATATAAATGTGTACATACATTATTTATATAGTATATATACCGTGCTTATGATTGTATAATTGTGCTAATAATTTTAACGGTGTTTATTGGTGGATATTGGCTTCACGCATTTTTTGGTTAATGGAGCCGCCATTGTATCTTCAATGTATAATCTATACTCGGTGAGTATACATCGAATATATGATAAATATATACATTATATACAATAATGGCGGGGAAAGAAAGTGTATAATAAGTGTATACAGTGAGTGGTCGATTTTGTGACGATGAAGAGGAAAGTAGAAATGGTGGATTCAAGCGCGATAATTATTTTTGCTAGAAAAGTAGGAGCAATATTGATCTAATTTTACTAGTGAGTACATGTTATTATTTATGGCTAAAAGTAGTGAGTTTGAAAGTTTTGTTACTTTTTGGCCGAATGACTAATTATGTAACAGATTCGTATCTAGTGTTTATATCAAAGACTCAAGTCAATGACGGCAAGATATAAAAATAGGTGAAACAAAGGCTTATTGAAAATTTCTTTTCAATCAAACAACATGAAAAGAAAAGAAAAGTTTTTCAATTTCTATAGAAAATTGAAAGAACTTTTTGAAAGTATTGAAGAAGTTTTGGGTAAAACCAATATTAATGTGCTAACGTGCTTAACACCTTTTAAATATATTGAATACGTTATAAGTATATACTTTTCAAGATCTACCTTTTTATTTTATTTTACAAGTATATACCTTCAAGATATACCTAGATATTAGAATAGGACAAGTAGGAAATTATAATCACTCCATGAATAAGTCCAATGAAAGACGAACAAGTGTAAATAATTCCTCTATCCCAATCGTGTGCCACTTTTCACTTTTTGAGATTCAAATGATGTAAATTTTTATTAATATTTCAAAAAATATTCTTCATTGTATTACCATGAAAAAAACTGCAGTTTATATATAGTACTTTTCTTATAGTTTTATAATATCAAAATTTAATTTTAAATTATTTAGTTGATCTGATCTAATTTAGCTGTAAAGATAAAGTAAATTGACTCTCAAAAAATGACACATAAACTAAAACGGGAGAATATATTTTTTCACCTACTCAATACAATAGGAAAACCTTCAAATCTATGCATGTAAACCAAAAAAATTATTCATGTAACATTTCATTGTCTTGTACATATGAAGCCCATATCATTAATTTCTTATATATTAGTCTTATGTATAAAAATAATAATCCCTTATAAAAAGATCCTAAAGCTTAAAAAATGTAAATAATCTACGAAATCAATTTTCATGTATATTATATACATATTTTGTATAAGTATAAACTATTTATATATTTTATATATAAAATTTTAGGTTTAGCAAACATAAAAATCATATTTGTATGCTATAGCTATAGTTTGTATAATTGCGCTATGTTTGTTATGACTATTAATATGTATATTTCGGTATACATATACAAAAGAATCAAATTGTATAATCTGTTTCGGTATACATATACAAAAGAATCAATTGTATAATTTGTGTTTGTATAAAGCGAGAAAGAGAGAAAGACAAAATAAAACTGGCCAGGTATTTGTATAATTATAAGTGTATAGAACGAAAATATATGTATTTGTATTTGTATATACAATTTTCTCTCGCTTTATACAAACACAAACGCAAATTATACATTTGTGTTTGTATAAAGTGAGAGAGGCGAGCGAGATATGGGAGAGTGGCGAGCGAGATTCTCTGGGGAGAGAGGCGAACGAAAAGATATGTATATATACAGTTTTCTCTCACTTTATACAAACACAAACGCATTTTATACATTTGTGTTTGTATAAAAGTGAGAGAGGCGAGGGAGAGACTGCCAGTGAGAAACGAGAGTGGCGAGTGAGAATTTCAGGGAGAGAGGCGAATGACAACAGTTTGCTACGAGTTACAATTAAATCAAATTGTGATTATAACATTTAATTTGAATTAATAATTTGCTATTTTATACAATTTTTCATTTTATAAACTAGTTAGTCGAAGTTTTTAGAATTGTAATTATCCCATAAGTATTTAATTAGAGAGTATCATCCATAGGAAGATCACTATGAGATTTGCAGAATAAAATCCTCCCTTCAAATTTCTTAACTACAAAATGAAATCCTTGTAGATATGTTGTGGGTTGGCATATATAAATATTTACAGATGGATAAGTTTATAATATTCATCCTTATCATTGCAAAAATTATTATATTATTATAGCCAAAAAAAGAAGAAGATGAAACAGTAGTTCCACTTAGGAGTGTGTATATATGCACTTGGAATAATTTTTTTTAAAATAAAATAAAATAAAATTCAATCAAATTATCTTCAACCACTTATTACAAGTACAAAAAAGGTAATTAGATAAGTTTATAAGCTGGTCAAATAAATTTATATGTATAGTTTTATTTATTTATATATTTGGTAAATATTCGAAGTTATAAAATCAAACAAAAATTATAAGTTAATTAATCATTCTCAATTTATAATTTTTCAGCTAATAAATTTAATTTGACCAATATTTTATATTTTTTTTTCTAATTCTCGAAATACCTTACAAATATACTTTTAAGTTAATAATTTTTTTTGAAAATAAATTAAGTGTATGTTAGTCATTTTATCAAAAGAACAATTTATCAATATATTTTTTACTAAACACATCATGTTTTTATTATAAATTTTAACTCTTTTATCTAATTAAATAACTATACACCTAAAAAAAATATTTATCAACATATAATACTTATCGACTATTTACAATCAACTGACCTAAGTTGACTCAAAATATTATTTTTGTCCCTTTCCTATTTCAAGTGTTGGGCATAGTAATTTCTTTGATTTACACTCCTATGGTGTCATTGCTTTTAAGCAAACAAAATCACCTTTTTTCTTTTTCTGTTTCAAATATCCTTCTACTTTGCTTGAGAATACTAAACAAATCAAAGGCTTAACTACACTTACTTCAAAATAAATATGATTTTTGCTTTTGAAAAAGTATTTTATTTGGACCATTCAATCAAAGTGAAACTAGAATTCTATTGTTATAAGTTCGATAAAACCAATAATTTTAATCAAAATTCTATATTTATATATAAAGTTAATCCCAAACCCAGTAAGCTTAAAATTCTAAAACTCAGAACATATAATTTCAAAATTCTAAATTCGTTTTTTCATTCAATTATTTTGTTTTAGGTTGGATACAAGGGGAGAGAAGAGAACACAGGGAATTTTTTTATTTTATTTAAATCACAAGTTTTAAATTTATTTATTATTATTTAAATTCTACGTTTAGTCAAATATCATAACATAAATTGAAGCGGAGGGAGATATTGATTTTCTTCTCCCCAAATAATTTTTTATTTTGTCCCCTTTGAATTCTTCCCTTCATTTCTTACCTTTTTATGCAAGAATAGGCTTTATATATTGTCTTTCAATTTAGGTAAGAAAGTGAAACTACACCCATAGTATAGGCCAAAAAAAGGAAATATGTCACTTCATGTTATGGTAAAATATCTAACTTTTGAAACACTAGTTTTCTTTGCAAGTGAAGTAAAAAATGGTACATTAAGTGAACTTAACAAACACTTTGTTCTCATTGAAGAAACTACTTGAACAAGAAACTTTAGTTAATCTTAGTTTGTCTAAGAATTTATGAATTTGGATTATAACTTATAAGTTACTTATATATAGTATTATCGTTTAAACTATTTTAGTATGTTAAAAGTAAAGGCTTAATACATAGTCAATAAGTTTTATTTAGATACTCGAAATATGATTTGTTCAAATTAAATATCGAAACACATAATAAAGTATATTTTTACTACACTTTTATTTCAAATTTTGAAAAGATGTTTGCACATGTTCTCAAGTGTTATAGTATTCAGGGTGGACCCACGTGGGTTCCAGGGGGTTCATCCGAACCCCCTCGGCAAAAATTACTCGGTATATATAAGGTAAATTTTCTGTATTTCTGTAGATATATATATTTTGAACTCCCTCAATGACAAGGAGAAATTGATAGTGTAGTGGCAAGCCCCCTGAAATTAAGCTTCACATCACCAGTTTGAATCCTTGTGATAGCGTTTTTTTTTTTTTTTTAGTTTCAATCCCGTTTTTCACGTTTTTTTTAGTCTTTTTTTTAACGTGCTAAAAGTGTGGTTTTAAACCCAAAAGAATTCAAGGATCCCATTTCTAAAGGATTATTTACACGTTTATACTTTTATTTTTCGAACCCCTGAACGAAAATTCTGGGTCCGCCACTGATAGTATTAGCTAGTTGTTAATTAATGAAGTTATATCTATTGATTTTAGTTAGATGAACTATTAAAGGTGACTCAATTATTATTAGAAATCGAAGTTTTTTCTATCGTGAGTTAATTAAAAAAAAATTATGCTATAAAATATAATTTTGCACTCATTTCTCATCAAATTAGCTCACTAGGAAAACACATGGTGAGAAACAAATTTTCGCTAAATATTTTTCATGTGAAAACACTATTATTTATTCTTTCCTCATCAGTTTAATCAAAATATATCTATAAAAATAATCGGTGAATATTTTCGGTCTATCAATTACAATCAGATAGTCTTATTATTCCGTTAAGGTCTCAAAAGTTTGAGTGCTTAGAATAAAAACTTTATTAGCACCCTTTTAATTAGATCTTGCAAGACAATTATTATTATTTTTGTTTATAATAAAATATAACAATATGAATTTATTGATTCTAATTAATTCCAAGTAGTTGGTGATAAATCTAATTTTTATTAGTGTAAATCTCTACAAATCCTGTTAGTGTTGGCAATTACTAAAATGGATTGGATTCGTGTGTGAACGTGCATGACATGATTGAGGTCTTTTTTTAAGTCAATTTAAGTACCATAGTCTATAATATTTCTAATATAGACCGATGAAGAATATCAATATCAGATTCATCTAAATCGTAAAACATAAACTTATTTATGAAAATTCCAATAAACAACAAATATAAACTCATAACTTGATTATTTTTTTTCCGTAATTATGTTAAAAATCATAAATATTTATCCGATAATATATAAAGTCCCTTCAGGGACATCCGATAAAATTGAAACGATACAGAGAAGATTAGCATGACCCCTGTGCAAGGATGACACACACAAATCGAGAAATGATCCAATAAAATATAAAGTTTAAATTCTGAATCCGTACCTACGACTAATTATAATCATAGTGCATAGGTGATTAGTGAAGGGTGGATGAATATTCAGAACAAGCCAAATCTCTATGCCTGTTAAACAGCAAACCATCAACATAATTAGAAAGGGAAAATAAATTGGATTATGGAAAGATTTTATTAGCCTGTCATATGTTAGTATAATTATTAATTATTGATTGAAAAAAATAGAGAAGAAGATGACAAATTTTAAATTAAAAGATAACATTATAAGTGTCTAATCGGATTGGTTAAGTTTGAAACCTACAACTATGTATGTTTCAAAAATTAGCTTTCATCATCTAGTACGTGAGATAAAAGATAATAATTTTGATATAAAATTTTGAAATTAACTTTAACTTATATTTAATTTGAGGTATTAGTTAATCCTGTCCCATGTACCAAACGAACTATAGTATATCCTTGCTTATCATGTCCTGCGTACTAATTGAACTATAATATATACTTGCTTATCCTGTCCCGTGTAACAAACGAACTATTATCGTACCTCCAAACAAATTATACATTTAATCAGATTCTACATAGCTACCTGCAAAACCAACAACAATTTTTTTTTTTTGGGTAAATCAAATAATGAGAACTTAATTTAATTAATTTATTAAAATTAATAGATTTTTTTTTTTGTTTCTCACAAAATTATTTTACCAACATGATGAACTAATTAAGCTATTTCAGAAGATGGTCGGCCGCACGCTTTGTCTTCCGCCGACTATTTCAAAATGCAAATAGCTAAATAAATTATTAGATATTAAAAATTATAAAGTAAATAAATAAATAAATAAATAAATAAAATTCAGTAAAAATTAAAGGGATTAAATTTGACCTGAATTTTAGCTTATTATAGCTCAAGTAACTTGTAAATGGATTAATTTACTAATTCAATTTTTTTTAACCCATTCGAAATTCAATTGACCCATCTATTTATCACTACAATAAAATATATTTCCTCTAGTTTATATTAAGTGAATTGTTGGGGTTGCTTATTATGTGCTTATATTTTCTTGTTATAGGGAGATAAGGTACTGTTTTACCCCTGCCCTTTTCTTTCCGTACTTATATTTCAGTTTCAGCTTTCAGTTTTCCTTACATGCTCGGTACATTATTTTGTACTGACGTCTCTTGCCTGGGACGCTGTATCCAGGTCCTCAACGAGACTAGACAAACCTATCGAGTAGCACAGTCACCGATTCATCAGATTGGTTGACTCATTTCTTCCAGGAGTTGCCAGATACTAGAGGTTTACTTGTTTTTCTTTTTAAAGATTTTGGGTAGGCTGGAGCCCCTGTTCCGTCCAAGTGTTATATTCGTAGAGGCTTGCAGACTAGTATGTTGGATTGTGAAAAATATTTAAGAACATAAATTAAAAAATACTTGTCACTATTACTTTTTCAATTCCAAATTATTCTACTTGAAAATGTAAAGTAGTTAAGTAGCTCATTAAATAAAGGATAAATATGAAAAATATTGATTCTTTATTTAATGCGCTACTTAACTATTTTACATTTTCATTTTCTGTGAGAATAATTTAGAAATAATCAAAAAGATAATAGTAAAAAATAACCTTTAATTTTTGTTATTAAATATTTATCTTTTAAAAATAGCATACCCCAACAATCAATGAAGTATATATTTGTTTGTCCTCCTTCTAAATTCTATCTATAACGTATAAATATATTATTATGGCTACATCAAAAAATTAGGATTTTTCATTTTAATACATTACACCAAAAATGATCTTTAGAAATAATTAATTACTAATAATAACTTAATTGCCACTAGATATGTTTTTTTAAGTGGTAATTAACATTCTTTTGTAAATATCTCTAAAACCTATAATCCCATTGAATTCAGTGACAAATAACTAATGTCAATGAAAACTTTAACACTCTATCAATATACATATTTATTACCGCTAAAATAATTATTTTTGTTCTGATAACACTACATCAAAAATGATCTTTAACAACAATTAATTAACAGACAATAACTTAATTACCACTAAATATTCCTTTTTATAAAACATTCGATTCTATAACAATTAACTAATACCAATTAAAACTTTAGCACTCTACATATTTATTGTCGCTAAAAATTATTCCGAGGATTGATATGATATTTAAGCCGTGGAACTAGGAATCCATTAAGGCGCAATCCACGCTTTCACAAAAAGAAAAACTCATAAGTCTCCTAACTAAAATTCACTCTTAACATATTATTTCAACCACTAGTCAAAAAAATACAACAAAAAGTATATAATAAAAAAAATTACTAAAATTCGTGCTGTCACGACAATATTAGACAAAGAAATGCACGTTGTGTGTGGATGACTCCTCATTGGTCGGTTGGTTCTCTGTATTATTCAAAAAAAAACTTTGTAATATAATTCCAATAATACATAACATACATTTGTATTATTATTACTAACTTTCTCTCTTCTTCCTTCTATTTTTTTTCATATCCAAAAAATCATAAGCTTATTTACTCTGTTTATTTCAAAATTTGATACCGAGTTAACAAATGAGAACGTTGTGTCCTAATTTGGATAACGAAGATGGTTTGGAAACGGTACTTGAAGTACCAATTCCAGAAGAAATGTTTGTTAATTCATCACATAAGAATCATGTTAAGTCATGGCAAAATATGAAATCTTGGATTAAATCTCATAGTGGTAATAATAATCATCATCATCATGATAATTATTATTATAAATCAAGTGCTGTTTCAGTAATTGGTGGAAGAAATGCTGAGATTCAACTATTGCTTGGTGTTGTTGCTGCTCCATTGATTCCTCATCCTATTAAATGCAGCAATCATTCTCTTAATAAGAAGATTAATGATCATCCCATTGTAAGTTCTTTTTACAATTCTCTCAACTTTCTTTGATACTGTGGTACGGGTCGGATTTCAAGAGTCAAATGGTCAAAGTGAATCTTGAAATACGAGAGGTGCCGCATATAGTACTCAATAATCAAGAATATGTGTTAGTATGATAGAGTTGATTTCTCATATGGTCACTCAATTAATAGTTATTATATCAGAAAAGTCAGTTTCTTTGTTGAAGAAAAATTGGAAAAGATCGTGACTTTCTGGGAATCATCCGAAAGATAAACAATATATGAACAAAACTATTTTTTTTTTGTGTGTATGTGCTATAGGAAACTCTCTCTGTTTCAATTTATGTGAGTTTAACTCGGTAGATAATTTAAGTAAAAAAAGTGAAATTATTGAGATACTTGTGAACTCAAAATATATCACAACATTTATGGGGATATAAAGGTTTTACAGTAATCAAAGTTAAAAACTTGTTACCTCTTACCAACTCTAGGCTATTGTAAAACAAATGGAAAATTGACCTACTACGTTACTATCTATACATGTATGGATTTGCTTATTGAGAGAATGAAACCTAAGAGTTCTGGAGATACTTTATTTTGTTCACTTAATCAATGGTTGATGCATTTGTACAGGAGGCTTCGATGGCAAAATATATAGTACAACAATATATAGCTGCCGCGGGAGGAGAACATGCTTTGAATTCAATTAACAGTATGTACGCGATGGGGAAGGTGAAGATGATGGCGTCTGAATTTATTGAAGGAGATGGTCTAGGATTGAACAATGGCAAAGTAATGAAGATCAAAACCGCGAAAAATGGGGCAGGGGAAATGGGAGGATTTGTGTTGTGGCAAAAAAGACCTGATCTTTGGAGCATTGAGCTTGTAGTTTCAGGATGTAAAATCAGTGCTGGAAGTGATGGTAAGGTGTCTTGGAGACAAACTCCATGGCATCATTCTCACGCGTCTCGTGGCCCTGCTAGGCCTCTTCGTCGTTCCTTACAGGTACACTTTTTTTCAATTCAAACTTTGTTATTACGACAATAAGAACTGAACTCACAAACATATGGTCATGTCACAACCAATGTGGACCTGGGATGTCATCAATAAAATTGATTAGATAAGTGGTCCAATTGACAATTTGGTGAATATTTGAAAAAAAAGTTGTTGTCAAGAAGTCAACATTAATGTTATTTGGAGTCCTTCCTTTATTCTTTTTTGTTGTCAAGTCTTACTTATTAACAGGCCAGGTTGTGAATAAACTCGAAATCTCGTTCACAACTTGACCCTTTCGAGTCAGGATTTGAAACTTATGAGTTCTGGATTTTAGGACACAACCTCGAGTACTAGTAGTCAGGTCTAATTGACAATTTTGTGAATGTACACACTTCTTAGTCTTGTGTGTCACATGGCTCGAATAAACTCGAAATCTCATTCACAACTTGACTCCTTCAAGTTGTTCTATAGGGCAAGTTGACGCGAAAACTAGCATGAACCCCCCAAAAAATAAAAAGTCAGCACCAGTGAAAATGACATATTTACTCAACTATGAGCCACCAAATTGGAAAAAGAAAATGAAGAAAATAGTTGTTGAATGAATATGGTTCTTTGTTTATGTGGATAGTAGTTGTGAATTGACTTAAAATGACACTGTTTTCAAACTTAAGTTAAAAAGATGTCATCAAACGTGTCCTGTGTCTGTATCTGCTCTGATACCATGTTAAAGTATGTGACCAGATCTATCTAAAACCCTAAGTTTCGTAGAAAAACACGTTTTTATTTACTTAATTATGTGTTCAACAACGTCTGATTATGTATATTGATCATGTTGACAGGGTCTTGATCCAAGGTCTACTGCTGATATGTTCTCCGATTCGATATGCATAGGCGAAAAACCAGTGAATGGTGAAGATTGCTTTGTACTAAAATTTGAAGCAGAACCCTCATCTCTAAAAGCAAGAAGTAGTAGCAATGTTGAAATTATGAGACACACTGTTTGGGGCTATTTTAGCCAAAGAACAGGACTATTAGTCCAACTTGAAGATTCACATCTTCTAAGACTAAAATCTCCAAAAGATGATGTCTTTTGGGAAACAACAATGGAGTCATTAATCCAAGAATATCGAACGATCGATGGTGTTAACATAGCACATGCTGGCAAGACATGTGTTTCCTTATTCAGATTCGGCGAAAACTCAGAAGGACATACAAGGACTAGGATGGAAGAAGTTTGGACAATTGAAGAAGTTGATTTTAACATTAAGGGACTATCTTTGGATTGTTTTTTACCACCTAGTGACTTGAAAAAAGATGATGATCAAGAAATTATAAGTGATGATGATGATATAAACAAGAATTCAAGGCTTGAATCCAAGAATATTATTCATCATGCTAATAATCCTAGATTTATAACTGCTATAAAAGGTGCTGCCAAAATTGTGGCTATTGATGAAGATTCAGAGGAATAGTATTGAGGCAGGGGAAGACTTGTAAATATGTCTACGTTGCTTTGACTCTTCAAAAATGTTTGACGTGTCATGTGTGCGTGTCTGATTCTCTAAAGTACATTTTTGGAGAGTCTGATCAACATATACATAGATAAGTATTAATATTCTGTGATCATTTTTGTACATAGAGAATCATAGGATATGTTTTTTTTGTGTGTGTAGTGTTTCCATATATACATACACATCTAAGTAACTTTGGTTTGATAGTGAATTTACTAGGGTCGTATAATTGTATAATATACTTTGATAATGTAAAGAATTTTTACGCTATCAATATTATTTTACTTGATCAAGTAGGTTTTTCTTACTTAATTTCTCTTATTATAGATCATTACATGTAACTATTACTCTTATGAAATCTTACGTGGACTAACGGTATATACAAGTTGAACTCTATTATGTATATGAGTGGATCTACAACGTTGTTTATGAATTACGATTCATGTGAACCTAGTAATTTTGACTAAAAAGAAAAATGTGTTAACAAATTGAAACATAAAAATAATATTTTAATGCATATATATCTGAAATAGAGATCTTTGTAAGAAAAAGTGATTTGGCGATAGAAATAATGGTGCAAACACAGAAAAGATATATTAAAAAAATCATATAGCCACTTGGAGAATAATTTTTTTTATTAATAGTATCAAAGTTCGATTTCACTACCTACCCCTGCCTACCCCCTTTCCAATGAAAAAAAAAGACTAGTTAATTGACATCACATTATTATATTTGAAAAGGCAGAGATAATATTTCTTTAACTCTATCAACTTGACAAATACTTTCATTTTAATTTATTTATTCTATATTTCTTAATTTTATGTAATATGTTTAAGATTGCAATATTAAAAGATATTTTGATATATATTCTACATATTTTTATTTAAGAGAGAAGAATCGAAAATATTCCTAAATTCGGCGTGAATTATTAGTTTTATCCCGAACTATTGACAGCCTTAAAAATACTCATTTTTCTTGACTAACCCCAAATCTATCTTACAACATGAGTGAAATACATTCTAAAGTTTAGGCGTGTTTTCAACACTTCTCTCGACTTTTTATTAAGAGTCTCATGCTCCTACAAGTGTTTGAAACCACTTGATATGTCATCTGACAGGGTTGTATCTAAGTTTTATTAGTCGAGTGTTTTCAAACCTGTCAATAATTTGAGAACGAAACTAATAATTAGCTCTCGTTTTCAATACTTATCTCTTTATTTCAATACTTTTTTTCTATTTTGATAAACTCTAGGTAGTCAATAAGAGAACAATCAATATAATCCAAGTTCCAATCACCATTATTGAAACTCTGGTAACATTACCATGGATGAACTTCCTCCTCATGTACTCATTTTTCCTTTACCATTACAAGGCCCTGTAAACTCAATGTTCAAACTTGCTGAACTCCTCTGTTTTTCAGGCTTACATATCACCATCCTTCTCACTGAAAACATTCACAATCGTCTCGTTCTTCACACCGATATAACTTCAAGATTTGATCAATGTCCTGGTTTTCAAATCAAGACGATATCGGATGGACTACCAGATGATCACCCTCGAGATGGAGGAAAGTTTATGGAGGTTTTTGACACTTTGAGGACTAAAACAAAGACTCTGTTTAAAGATATGTTGACTTCTGATTTGCTCTGTTTTGATCTTGATGGGAAAGAAAGACGACGAGTTAGTTGTATTATAGCTGATGGAGTTTTGGGATTTACTTGTGATGTTGCTCATGAGATTAGTGTACCTATTTTTTGTGTTCGGACTATTAGTCCCTGTTGTCTTTGGATCTTCTTTTCCCTTCCTAAACTCATTGAATCAGGAGAATATCCTTTCAAAGGTTAGTATATGATTGTTTGAACTCATTGAGTCCAGTTAGTGTTGGTTGATCGTCTTGAAAATGATTATTGTTATCTTATATATCAGGTTTGTATGTAACTACGCTCCTGTTTGTTACTTCTCGTACTTTATGAATGATGTTTGTAGTCGTATTAGTGCTTTGATGGGGAAATTTTTTAAAGATCCACTCATGATATCATTCTTTCGAGTGTTGTAGCTTAAGATTTGTGTTATTGCTAGAATTTTATGTCCGTCTATGTAAAGTTATTTGATATTGAACTTATTTACTATTTATTGAAACTTTAGTGATTTCTTGAATGGATAGTGTTTTTGTTACTATGGCTCTTAGTCTCTTTTCGCCTTCTCACACCGTTATCAGGTATGGTTGGCAACGAAGAAGGCCTAACTCGTTGAAGCTTAATGATCTTTTATGTCCGTCACATAATAGATTTCATTCTTCTACTCTTTTTTCGAAAGTCGATCGGCATATATATTTGCATTATCAGTTGAGTACATGTTATGTTAATCTTGAAATTTATTCTACTTTTGAGATTATGAGCTAGAATTACATTTTCCACATATCTTGTGGAGAGCGCTCGGTGCATATATCATTCCACGTTCACCCAAGATTTGGACTCGACTCTTCTGTGTCTTATAGATCTAACTTAGATTTCTCGAAGTTTACACAATCTTCTAATTCTTCTTTTTGAAATATCTACAGATGATGACTTGGATGAACCAATTAAAAGTGTTCCGGGAACTGAAACATTTCTCCGGCGACGTGATCTACCGAGCTTTTGCCGCTCCGGCGATCTAACAGATTCAAATATCCAGCTCTTCAAAACAGAGGGTCAGGAAAATTCACGAGCTTATGGCTTAATACTCAACACATTCGAAGAATTAGATGAACCCATTCTCAATCAAATGCGAACAATTTGCCCAAATCTCTACCCAATCGGTCCGCTCCACGCGCATTTAAAGAAGAAACAAACTACATTGCGACCATCATCAAACAGTTTGTGGGCAGAAGACAGAACTTGCATCGATTGGCTAAACGATCAGCTACCGAATTCAGTAATTTACGTTAGTTTTGGGAGTATCGCAACCATGACGAATGATCAATTAATCGAATTTTGGTATGGTTTGGTTAACAGTGGGCAGAAATTTTTGTGGGTAATCCGACCGGATTCCATCGCCGGTGAGGATTGGAAATCCAAAATTCCGGTGGATTTAGCGACGGGGACTAAAGAAAGGGGATATATAGTGGAGTGGGCTCCACAAGAAGAAGTATTGGCCCATCCCGCTGTAGGTGGATTTTGGACTCACTGTGGATGGAATTCGATTCTGGAGAGTGTTTACGAGGGTAAGCCCATGATTTGTTGGCCTTATTTTTTTGACCAACAAGTGAATAGTAGATTTGTTGAAAAAGTTTGGGGAGTTGGGGTTGACATGAAGGATACATGTGATAGAGAAATTGTTGAGAAAATGGTGAAGGATTTGATGGTATTGAGAAAAGAAGAGTTTTTGGGAAGAGCAAATCATATGTCTAAATTAGCTAAGAATTGTTTGATGGAAGGTGGATCATCTTATTCTAATTTCGATCGTCTCGTGAAGGATATTAAATCTTTAAGCGATTCAAGTTTCAATCATTGTTAGAATCGCAAGACGAGATTTATTATGTTATGTACCTCACTTTCATCTTCTTGACAGTTTAATCTTATATTATCGAAAGTCATTTAAATATTGACAAATGAATCGAAAATGATTAGTTAATAATAAAGGTAAGCTAGGTATAAAATGGTGATTTAACTCTTAGATTTATAAAATTAGACAAATAAAAATATATATTTATTCTGTATAGTGGACAAGTAAAAGTGGATGGATGAATTAATCCCTATGCTTATATGCAAAGGCGGAGTGACTACTTAAAGTGTTCATAACTGAATTCTAAACTTAATACTTGTACATATATAATGAATTTCTTAACACAAAAATTATTGACTACAGTCAAACTCATACATGAGCTTCTAGTCCCGCCCCTAATAAATGGTTTACTATATAATGTAGGTGTGGGATGCTGACCTGCTAAATAAAAGTGCAAGACTATATAATATGGTAATTTCTTGTAATACACAAATTATTTTATTTAATTATAGAAGACAAGGGGAAAATGTGAGAAATAGCAAATTATAGAAAATTAAAATTTGTAGTATAGTGGTAAGTATTTCCGCCTGTCACCCGGGTTTGATCCCCGACAGCGGTGAAATTATATTTTTTAAAGATATGTCATTTTTCTTAAAACGGACTCTAATAAATGAGACTTTTTGAAATAATATAATAACTCAAGTGACTTTTTAAATATTTTTGCTCGTGCTAGGACCTTCAGATTGAATGTCATAATTTTTATTTGTATTTTACTTTTTATTGGTGTTGTTAGGAAAGATTTATGATACGCTTGTATACCAGGCTATCATGACAAATCTGAGACCTTTGGCCATAAAATTTTAAGTGCTACGACACAATTATTATATGAATACGATGGGATACGATTGTTCCTAATGACTTTCCGTTGGTATGTAGTTGGATATCATCTCAGAAATCAAACTTCTTAGAATTATTTACAAAATAAAAACCATTATATTCTCCACACATATATAGTCCCAGATAGAGAAGGGAGATCAATTAATTAGAACATGGTGTCTACTAATAAAGTGTTAAAATTAGTGGAACAAACCCATTTACAAAATTGGCTTAAGGTCCTGCCAATTACCATAAAGACAAACCAACAAAAAAAACAACTAATTAAGTGCTTGAAATGCTGGAATTAAGGCCATGACTAAAAAGATATTCGGTGCACTAAACTTCTGCTATGCGTGGAGTTCGGGAAAAGACTGAACCACTTTAATCTTCTGATTTTTTTAATATAGTGATCAGAATTGCATAGGGAAAAAAGCAAGGCCTCAATAGTACAATGATCCTGTGGGACAAAAAAATATATATATATAGTTGAGTTTTTTATGACATTGCTAAAAGAGATAATTAATCATAAGAAAAAAATATTATTTTCTACAAAAAATAATTTTCATACCTTGCCACCAATTTCCTCTTGAAGCACAATTTGAATTGTTTCCATTTTGATCATCATCTTCTTCTACATTTTTCTTGAACTGATCAAGTCATGAGTAGAAAAGAAACAATTTAGAAATTGAAAAAACAACTACTACACGGTGGATTTAGAATTTTCATCAAAGAGGTTCGAAAAATAAAAATATAATGCTACTACATCAAAAATAATTTTTAGCGGCAATTAATTAACCGTTACCGCTAAATATGTATTGTTAGCAGCAATTAACACTCTTTGTAAATGTCTCTAAAGCCTAAAGCGATATTGAATCTAATAAAAATTAACTAATATTAATAAAGGCTTTATGTTTTTTTATTAATATGCATATTTATTGCCGCTAAAAAATATACTCACGGTAGTATTATGTGAGGCAGTAGGTGGATAATAAACATCTTGGCCACCATAGTATATTGATGAACTTAAATGGCATGGTTCTGTTGTTCCATTCTGATACAATATGGAATTATTCTTCTCCTTATTACCTGTCATGACATTAATGAACAACAATTAAGAGAGAGATTTGTAACTTAAGCACGCATATATATGTTCGGAGACTGTGGTGGAGTAGTAAGTATTCTGATTTTAGTCAAAGATGTCATGATCGAGCCTCATGAACAAAGTCATTTTTGCCAAGGCGCACTTTCCCCTAATATGGGCATTCAGATTTTATTGGACCCCAATACATGCATTAGGTGAAAAATCATAATTAAAGGCATGTGCTTCCCTCTGATTTCATTTTATGTGACGTTATTTCCTAATTATTAGTCTGTTATAAAAAGAAGAAGAATGATAGTACCTTTTTATACTTCATTTTCTTATCTTATGATTTACTTGAGCTGAGTGTCTGTTGAAAATAATTTTTCTGAGATAGGGGGATGACTGCATGCACACCATCCTCTCTACACCTCACTTGTGGAATTACACTGAATTTGTTGTTATATCCTTAATGACATATTTTTATAGTTTCATAAAACTCATGGCTTGTTTGTGACCACATGTTCAATTTTTTATTTTTATTTTTAAATTTTATGTCAAATTAAACTATACTTGGAGAGTGGTTTTTGGAAAAATGAAAAAAATATAGGAGAAATTAACCTGAAGTTCCATATTTTGCATTTCCACATGACTGGTTTTTTGGATCTTGGATTCTTGATGAACCTCTAGCTGCAGAGTGAGTGGAATCCCTTCCGAGTCCCTAAAATAATATATATATATATATATAAAATGATCATTTTACGCCCTGATTATTCAAGTTATCATATCAGACTTGATACGAAAAGTTATCTTAATGTTTTTCTAAATAAAATTAAAAAGGTCAATATACTTTCTTACATAGAGAGGAATATCTATAGATGCAATGATGCATGCAGGATGGAGTAAGAGAAGTTGCACTTGTACTCCTTTTATTTGAGATATTTGGCTTGATTCACGGGAGGACGAGGATTAAACTAATTAATGTTAGATATGAATTTACATATAGTATCTTCAAATTCTTTTTAAAAATAAATAGAATTAATAGTTAAAGACAGACTTGAATTATATATCATTTTTTTTGCGAGTTTCATGCCTCCCAACATTCAGTTGTTTCTTTTTCATACCTGAATTATCACCACATACATATTAAAAACATAGTAATAGATGGTGATAAATCAAATAAAAAAAATAAACAACGTAACTGATAGTTAATAGTAGTTCTTTAAGTGTGGCTTTGACCATCTTTTGATAAGTCCAAATAGTAACTACGACGAACAAATTAAAACGAGACAGAGTAATACCGTAGATTGTGGGCCAAAAACGGAACCAAAGAGTGACGTTTTCGAGGGCTCTTTCGGACCAAACAAATCATTTGTAAAAGACGAAGCAGAAGCCGAAGAACCAAACACTTGCTTTCCCTTCTCCATATATGTTTAAAAAATCACCGAATTAAACGAGGAATTAAGATCTCTTGCCCACTGTCTCTCTCAAAACTAACTAACTAACTACCTTTGAGGTTTGGTTGAGTAGCAAACATATATAATGGTCTAACTGATAAATTGCACAGTTTCCAAGAAAACTGAATTGGGATAAGGACTTTAATGTTTTTTCAGACAACAGAGATGTAAGAAGAAAAAGAGAGCACGTGAAGTTTTCAGTGTAGAATACAAGGAATGGTGAGAGACTTATTTATAGAGGCCACTCAAAGACAAAAAAAAAAAAAGGGGGACTATTTGACCATGCCTACACTATTTTTATTGAGAATATATGCGAGACATACTTCATTATCATATATATTATTATTATTATATTTTTAAAATATTATGTATTTTATTATATATTAAAAAAAATATACACTTAAATATATATATATTTTTCAATCAGGTACACAAAAACATGAAGAGAGGTGCTGAAGCGAGCGAGATTCGTACGTATCTCAAATACATGTGAATCACATGCACTAGATACGCATTAGATATATGTATATGTATGTATCAGGAGTGATTCACATGTATCTAGGATATCAGATATACGGGAGAGTGGCGAGCGTGATGGGAGAGAGGTGGACGAGATTTACTATGTATTGGATACAATCTAGAACAAATTACAATTAATTTTGACCTCATGTATTCGAGATACACGTATCTGGATGTATCTAGAGGCACCAAAATCTGATAAAATATGTAATATTGCAAACTAGAACGTCTGAGCAAATTAGCTTGTATATCCATAAGATTTTGGCGAACGGGTTTCGGGTCAACCACCTAACTAGCTAGCTAGCTCCGCACCTGCCATCTGGTATAAATATAAATTTAAGATTTAAATTTGATGGGCTCAATCTTTAATAATTTTAACATTGAATTTAGTGTGCTTTTAAAATTAACTATAGGTTCATATATATTATTTGGTAAAAATATTATTTGTGTTGATTTTCACGTGTATATTTATGATTTACGAGTCGAAAATGCTATGCTAGACAATGAAAGAGTTGCTTAGTTGCTGTATTCAGGTTTGATTTTTCAGATGATCAGTCAATTATTAGTTATTATTTTATAATCCAAGACCTTATATACTAATAATAAATTAGATTCATACTATATATATCACACATATCCATGATCCCTCCCTGCAATTTTCATTCAACCACTATAATCCTGTTTAAAGGTCAAATGTTCTGTCATCAAGATAGTTTATGCTATGGACCAATTTATTTTTCTTATTCTAATTCCATAATTTTAATACTATTTAATTAATTAATTGAAGGTCAAATATCGTTGAAAGAAGCATGAACATGTTGTTGCCACTTGTAATTACGTGTCATTTCTAAGGTGTAGGGGTTATCAATAGTATTATTTGATATTTGGGGGTTTGATTAATTTGAATGTATTCCGTAAAAGTTATTAAGGGAAAACACTTTTAACTTAATTTTTTTATATTCAGAGTTTTAACTTGAGATTCGTGATTAAAATTAGAAAAATCTTATTTGTCCCATCATTATTATCACTATCACTAATATATTCCGTATAATTTTAAATTGAGATATAGAGAAGATAGGATGCATGTATGTTAATATACCTCTACCTTAAAGATAGAAAAATTATAATAGAACTGTAAAAATTAATATATAATAACCAAAATAACAAATAATTTAAAACAATAGTACCACAACAAAATAATACTACAACCTCTAATACGAACAGACACCACTAGCTTTTGCCACAATCTTTATTGGTAATGGAGTATTTGAGGCACTATATATGTTGAGAACCTAAAAATACTTGCACGTATATTCTAAAACATTACCAGAAATATTTATATAATCAGGTTATTTAAAAACAATTATGTGCAACTCTATTTATTTTTTAACATTGATGGATAATTATCTAAAATAACTAACAAGTAACTTGTTATTTATAATATAACGTATTAAATTATACTAATCATGTAAAACAATTATTATACTTATCAAATTGTAATGTATTTTTTTTATTATGTTGCTACATTTTGATCTATCAAACATGTAAAAACAACTAATAAATTCTTTGAGTATTTTCCTTCCTACAAAATTTGAAGTAAATAAATTTATATTTCACGTTAAAAGTACTGAATTAAGATAGAATTAATATCGCAACGTGCATCAACCTCTCCAGAATATTTTGATTTTGTTGAGAAGGACAGAACAGCCACACGTGATCCAAATGTCAAAACTTTATTTCATTTCAATGTATAATTCTCCTTTAATTTGGAGAATTATTCCTTTAAAGGGAATAATATATAGCAAGATTTAAATAGGAAAATATATTTCCAAATAGTTGATCTATAGTATAGTCTAGTCCAATCCAGAAGCAATTCCTCTTTATTAATGTACTGAATATTTCAATTATTGAAAAATACTTTTTAGAAAAATAAATAAATTTCTCTTTTATTGTTTTTGAATTTGGTGTGTAATTAAGTTAAATATCATTTTAAAAATATTTGTATATAATTTATGGAACAACTATTTTTAAATATGAAACAACTATTTTTTTTAAAAAAATAATCAAATAATATGAGACGGAGATGAAATTTTGGGGTAGATGCTAGAAACTTCACATCTAGTTTTTAATCAATCATTTCTTTTTTGAACTGTTAATGTTGATTAATTAATACATTATTATACTATGTCTTTTTAGTGAAGGCATTGCGATTTATTATACTAAAGACTTTCAATGAATTATTGAAGCTATTGAGAGTATCAATAAATCTCAATTATTCTTATTAATTTAAATTGTTTAATAGATGGAATACAAAAGAAAAAAGATTAAAATCTTAAAGTTGGCAAGAATTTTTTTTCCACTCGATGTCTGATATTTGAATTAGAGTCTAACTATATTTAAATTCTTGCCACATAGGGCCTTATTTGGAAAAGTGCTTCCTACAAGAATTTTTTCATATTCAGATCTTAAATCGGAAATATCTAATTAAGAAAGATCCAATCTCATTCACTGCACCGCATCTTTTAGTGTTAAGTTTTCAAGATTTGGAGAACTAGGAGTGTGGCTATGTCATCATTGGTACACTTCATTTTAGGTAATATAGTAGTATTTTGGTTTGAATTCAAGTTACGATGAGATTAGTTATGATATGATTAGTTATGATGTGATAAATTATGTTAAAATTATATTTTATTGAGTGTTTGGTTTGTTGTATTCAAAATAATAAATCTTAAGAACAACATATATGTTTACAAAAATACCCTTCATGAATGAAAAGTAATGTATAAAAGTGTTTAAAGAGATATTTTTGTCATTTAGTCATTTTATCCCGGGATAAGTTATCCCGAGATTACTATACCACCCAAGGGAAGGGATAGCTTATCCCGATACTAATTGTTAATTCCGGAATAAGTTATTCCGGACTTGCCAACCAAACAACAAATTAAGTGGCACTATAATTTAATCCCAGGACTATTTGAAGTTATCAGTGGGGTTAACAATAATTAATGGTTACTAAAATAGTTAAAGCATTAAGATTATTATGACTATACTAATCAAGCAAAATTTAATGGATGATGTTCTTCCCATTCTTATGATTATCCATTTGACATATCCTGTAGGATAATTAAATACCGAAAGAAATCAAAAGAACTAAGAATCCGTTTGATCGTAAAAATTATTTAATTTTTTGTCAGGTTTTATTTTTTAAAATTTTTCTTTGAAAAATGAGAGTTTGGCGATCATGAAATTTTCAAATCTAACTTGAAATTTTACTTTAAATTTGAAAAATAACTTATATCATATTTTTCAATTCACTTGTTATTTTTGAAATTGTATTTAACAATATTTAAGCATAAATATTATCTCAAATATTCTTTACAAAAATATAATCAAACAGAATTCTATCTTTAACTCAAACTTTATTTAAAAAAATCTATGATCGAACACCTATTAAATATTTTGTAGAAACATTACTTTTTGGGTACCAATAACATTTCAATTCCCCTAGGTTATTATTGGTTTTATATATATGATAACAAAAGGAAATGTAATGATCACAAGGAGAATAATAAGAGGTCCATTAATTATTTAGCATATCCAACCAAGATTTTGATATACATTATCTTTAAAAATATCATTCTCTAATATGATCCTCATCCATTCACCAAAAAATTGCACCAAAAGTAATGTATTTACATTAAAAAGAAAAAGAAATACAAAAAAGAAGAAGGAAATATGGTCCTATATGAAAATATAATTCTCTTTAGTTATGTTTTGCCCCCTTTTCATATAAGTATTGGTATTAATTGGTGTACCACATCGATCGAGTATGGGATTATTTTTCTTTTTATATTATTTGGGCAATTTTTAATTTCTGAATTGTCCGTTGGACTTGAGTCAGGCCTAATATTCATTTTTTTTATCTCTTGAATGAACATTGGGCTAAACTCAAGTCCAGCAGCCAATTCAATGTCTTTGACTTGTCCAAGTCGTATTGAAGGATTCAAATATCTCATCCTTCTTCGATGTGGGATATCATCTTCATAACACATTCAGTATATGAATGACATATGTTATTTACTTATCAGAACTATTTTTTTTCACTTTAACCTTTATCACTAAATAACCACTTTTCAAACTTATGATTAGAGTAGTAGTTATCAAATTTAGATTTTCTAAATATGAATAATAAAATTAATTTTATTAAAATAATGTCTAATTAGTACTTTATTAAGGGATTATACTGTGACTGAACTAGAGGGGATGATGACCACAAAGATAAAGAAAAAGATAAAAAAAATGTTATTTCAAAGCATCTAATGGATTAAATTAGTATTACAGGGATAATTCAAGAAAGCACCAAAATTAGTAAATATTATAATGCAAACACCTTTATTTTTTATATATACTTTTAGATTCTATAAAAAGAAAAGTAATGTTAAGGAAGATCTCCTATACTATATATACTATATCCCATCTGATATAAATATATTAAGGTAGATAGTGTGATTAATTTATATTATCAATTTAATTTAATTTGTTATATTAGGTGTATCTATCACTTATTATTTTAAATTTAAGTTTAGATATCTAATTAATTGATTCCAAAAATCAAAAGGTCTATTCTAAAAAAGTTACTAAAGTTTCAACAATTACTTGCTTGACTTCAAAGTCTTTATCATTTCTTTTTCACCTCCACGAAAAGAAGTTAACTGACTCACATAGAATATGAAGTAAATTTTCATCGAGTCGATCGCTTGAGTTTATATGTAACTGTGTATTCTAAAATAGATACTCAATTAATATTATGTAAAATATTATAATAAAGCGTGAATTAGATCAATCTTGTAATGAAATAATAATATAAAACAAGTAATTGAATAACAGTGAACGTAAAGGACAAAAACTTTGTATTACAATCTAAAGGAAACAGCCTTGAAGACGATTGTAAGAATGCTTTTTATTTTATTTGAAAATTAGTGTTTATTATAAAAATTTAAAATTCAACTTAAAGTTATATTTTAAATTTGAAAAATAACACCAACAAGGGTTGTGGAGGAGTAGTAAATACTCTTTCGTTCTTAACCAGATGTCTCATTTTTGAGTCCCCATGAATATAGAGTCACCTTTGTTAGAGAGCGTTTTACCTCAGTGTGGGACTTCTCGACACAAATCTAAATTTAGTTAAACTCCAATGTAGGTACTGGACATAGAGACTAAAAAAGAAAAGAAAATTGAAAAACGACTTATATAACATGTTTTCTAACTCATTGATGGCTTTTGAAGTTGTATTTTAATATGTTTAAATTTAAATATTATCTCAAATATTATTTTTTTTGCAAAACGTACCGCTAGACATAATTTCATCTTCAATTTCTACTGCATAACTTTTTTTAAAAATGAAAAAAAAATTCAAATCTATAACCAAACACCTACATATAATATTTAAAATATTTATCATTTTTTTCAATTCTACTAGGTATACATTACTTTCCATCAATATCAGTATTGGTTGGTGTACCACATCGGTTAGGTATAGAGTTATTTTTCTTTTTATATTGTTTGGAAATTACTCACCTTTGAACTGGTCGCTCGACTTGAATTAGGCTCAAATTTCATTTTTTATCGTTGTATTCGTTAAATGAATTTTGGGTTAAATTCAAATCCAACAACCAATTCAATGAGTGAAGATTTTCCAAGTTAAATGAATTTTGGGTTAAATTCAAATCCAACAACCAATTCAATGAGTGAAGATTTTCCAAATTATATTAAAGCGTTCAGAAATCTCATTCTTTATCGATTTGGTATATCATCTGTAACACCCCAGAAATTTTTTGAGCTAAGACTCGAACCATCCTTCGTTGTGAATAGGATTTTACCGAGGAATTTAGAATTTCTTAAGTGTTAAGGTCACTAAATGTAGCACCTTGAGTTCCAAAAAAAAAAAAAATTGGAAATAGCAAAATCTGAAATTTTGCAAGTTATGCTTAAGTTATGAGTTTTGGGTCAACTTCAAATGACCATAACTTTCAGTACAGGATGAGTTAGGTGGGCTACAAGATAGCTAATGAAAGGTCTTTGAATTATCTTTCCAACGCCACCGAGTTTGCTAAGTTTCGAGGTCGGATGAGTGAGTTATGCCCTTTTGAAGTCAGGCTGTCAAGTTAAGAAAAGTTACCCGAAAATAGTAAGGGGTACTTTGGTCTTTTCCTTACCCAATCAGATTTAATTCATTTAGTAAGGTTTTAAGGGTCTAATCCTATTAGGTTCAGTTTTATAATCCTAATATACGCCTAGGGTTTTAGTTGAGAGTTCAAGAAGAGAAAAGAAGAGAAAAGAGGAGAGGATCAAAGCGTTCGTCGAGGTTCTTGAGTTT
>JAJONR010003833.1:0-100085 GCA_029582245.1 Solanum etuberosum
CCCCCCCCCCCCCCCCCCCCCCCCCCCCCCCCCCCCCCCCCCCCCCCCCCCCCCCCCCCCCCCCCCCCCCCCCCCCCCCGGGCCGGGGGGGGCCGAAAAAATAAAAATTTGAAATTGGAAATATTTTTTAAAAACAAATTTTAATTATTTTTTTTTTTGGGGGGGGGGGTGGTAGTTGGGGGTGAAAAATAAAAATTTGAAATTGAAAGTATTTATTAAAAACAAACTTTAAATTTATTATTTTTTTGGGGGTGGTGGGTGGGGGCTGCCGGGGGGGGTCGAGGGTAGGGGTGTGGTGGGGTGAAAATAAAAATTTGAAATATTTTTTAAAAACAAATTTTAAATTATTATTTTTTGGGGGGAGGGTGGTAGGGGGCTGGCGAGAGGGGGAGGGGTGAGGGTGGGGTAAAAAAAAAAAAATTGAAGTTGAAAAATATTTTTTTAAAATAAGCTTTAAATTTATTTATTTTTTTAAAAAAAATATTTTTTCAATAAAAAAATTGTAATTTGAAGTTGGAGGAAAGTTTTGGAAAATGTTTTCCTTAATTTTTTAAGGCAAGTCATTTTCCTTAAATTTGAGGAAAATAAGTTGATTTGAAAAACATTTTCCTTCGTACCAAACACTCTTACAGTATTACAGTATTACGAGAGATGAAGGTGGAAGGTAGGGGGTGGTGGGGTGGGACTACCGTAATTGGGGGTAAAGATAACGTTTGTTGGAAGTTGGGAAAGAAAGACACTATCATTTTAGAATATCACTTTTATAAATTGTTTTCCCTATTTTCTCTATGGAAGATATCTTCCTCATTTTTAAGGAACGTATTTCTCAAGATAACATGTTTTCCAATTTTTTTTTGACTGGCCAAACATGAGAAAGTCGGAAAAAAAATTCCAAAATATATTTTTCTATGTACCGAACACACTTAATCTTGCCAAATTTCTTTCCCCTCCCATCTTTCCGAGGTTATCCATCACACGAAACAAAAATACTCTGGATCATATCATAAGTCGTCACCATCAACCACTACTATCAACTACCATCACCACTAGCTATTCGCCACAACACCGCTATTAGCCAACATCATCCCCAATCAATACCCACAACCAACACCAGCAACCGCCACATATATAATGTTAAACAATATTTTATTGATATAGTATTTTTTTAAAATACCATTCAAACCATGCATTGAGACGTCGAAAATCGAATAGTCATAATTATTTGATATTCAAATCTTAATACAACATCTTAATATTCAGATGTGTATTCGAACTCAACCATCTAGATCTTAATGCACATCATAAAATTCAAATGTGTATTCAACGTCTTAATCTCAATGAAAACAAATGTGGCCTTTAACCTCCGGAAACACAAGAAAAGACCACCTAAAGTTCACAAAATCTCAGAATGAAAAACCTTAACAGGATTAAAATATGATGAATGCACCTGATGAGCAGTTTTTGATGAAGAAACACAACATTTTCCATAGCAGAAACTCCTAACGAAAGAATGCAGAGAAAAGAATAACAGGGCGGAGCCAGAACGAAGCAGCTTTAGAGACGAAGAAGATTGGAATACATATATACAAAGCATAATTATTGATGTTACAACATTGTATAAAGTTAAAACTATAATTTACTTAACTTTGCGCAACATTTCCAAAATAGTATCTGCATCTCGAATGTCCAGGCTTTCTTGTGATTCTTCATTTCCTTGAGAAAAATCAACACTGGTATATGTCCTGATTCCTGGACCATGTCCGCTACAATCCATTGACCGACCTTGTTGTGCTCTTCTCACTTCTTTTTGATGCTCGGTCAGCTCAGTGTGTCTTCGTTTCGACTTTGAATAAATTCTGTCATTTCCCTCTGAACTCTTAGCTGCATTCCCCACGAGTTCAACTCGTTTTGAGCACCTATGCAGTGTTGTTGGCACCTTGTATCTATTTGGAACTGTAACTTTATCTACATCAGAACTGTCCTTAGTATTGGTTAACAGGCTGTTTTTTCCGAGTTTTATTTTTCCTCTCCTTGACAGCTTGTCTAGGACGGGAAGTAAGCTTTGAGGGTAGTCTAACTTGGTCTGCTCTCCGAACGTAGAATTCCAGAAGTTAACAGTGGAGTTGGAAATGACGAGATCTGGATGATCAAGAGTTTTCTCAAGAAGAAGCTCTTGGAGCTGAAGAAAAGAGGAATTGAATTCTATTATTGGTAGCGTTTTCTGCAAACAGTTCAGTGTCTGAATCCATAACTGTTGAAGTTGATCTTTGAAGTTACTGTCTTGAGCTTCAATATGTGACAGCCACAGAAGCAATGTACTAGTCATCATCTGATGACAGAAAGCGGAATACAATTTAAACTTTTGTAATAGTAGAGAAAGGGAAAAAACAAAAGCAAATTAAGTAATGGCTTTATACTATTGCTAATTGTCTCTGCTTCCTTCCAATCATCCGATTGGTAGAGAGCACACATATGGGAAAGATAATTAAAAGATGGAAAGGAAAGGAACGGAATAAAAAAACATGGCAGCGCTCATTATGAGATGAGAATAACATAGTAGCGTAGTTTAAGCTAATAGTTCATACATATTTTCCTCCTCAAGACTAGAGTCTAAGTACAAACCTCAATGAATAATGTTATATCCTTCTGCGAGTGCAAGCAGCCAACAAAGTGAACCAGTGATGATAGCAGCCTGAAACTCTCAGTTAGCAGAATTCAGTACACCATTTGAAGAAACTAGTTAAACGGGAAAGTCATTACCTTTTCTCAATGAGGCTGGTTGATAGATTAGTTTCACCCTTTGCCCTAGATAACTTCACGAAGCTGCAGAAGCAGTGGACATATAAGAAACATGTAGAGAATTGAAGTACGCGCAGAGTAAAGCTTATGCAATCAGGTTTTTCCAATTATCAAACAAATAAAAAATGGTATCAAATGTAGGCAATTTGATCTCCTACACTTTTTCCAACTATTTCATTGCTCAAGTCAATTGATCGGCAACAAACTCTTTTTAAGGAAATGATACATGACAATGCTCTTCATATCACTGGAAGACTCTTGCAATATATTTTAGTCTGACATCAGTGACAATTACTAAGGACACCATATTAACAACTTCAACTCAGACATGTTGACTTCTACTCAGGAAAGCAAAGGCATACAACAACAACATAACCACTGTAGTCCCACAAGTGGAGTCTGGGGAGGGGAGAGTGTACACAAAACTTACTCTTACCCTAAGTGTAAAGAGGTTTTTTCCGATAGACCCTCGGCTCAAGGAAAAACAGTCCAGAGAAAGAAGTAACAGAAGTACAAGAAACTACATATAGTAACAGAACAGAAGCAAAGGCGTAATGGGAAAAAAGGAACTTTGGTCATTTACTTCAACATATTGATGGAGGCAAACGACAACTAGAATATTCAATCAAAATAAGGCTGTCAAAACTCCAACTATTAGTTATGAAGCACTTCAGTGCTTAAACCCAATAATTTTATGTGTATAGTTTACAATTGGATTTGCAGCAGCACAATTTTTATGATTTTTTAAGTGCTTAAGTTATCAATCGAGCAGGAATTTTAAAATAGGACCAGAATAATTATTTGGTAGAAATGTTAAAAGGCATGCTGTTGGTTCAACCTTTACTTAAATATCAATACAATGGTTCAATATTTTTGACCTGTCAGAAGGCCTTCTTTGCTTTTATGTCTTAAATATTTTAAACCACCAATCTCAAGAGTAAAATAGGTAATTGCTTCAGTAAGTGAATTGCTCACCAGGAAGCGAAATCCAAGCTACTTTTGATAATGCTGGATCTCCAACTTTCAGACTCTTTAACTTCAGATTTTGCTATCAAAGAAGCTTGTTCTACGGCACATATCATTGCTTCTCCAAACAAAAACAGAACATCAATATCCTGACCATTTACACTCGACTGAGGTTCAGGGACAAGATCGCCATTGGTCAATGCTTCATTGAAATATGAACAGAGCATTATAAACAGGTCCTCAGTTAGAGTAGGATAACCAATTTCTGATGCCCGGCTAAGAGAAACATAAAGTGATTTCCATACTTCAATAACATGCTGAAGCTTGAGATACACCTTAAGGCAAGAATATGCAGCAAATGGATAACACAGGAAATGTATTGTTATAGCATAACCAGGACTATCCGACTGCAATTTGAAATGTGAGCGGAAGTTATGATTATCTATGTAATCTTTCAGACAATTCGCCAGAGCTATCCAGATCTCAAAGCAACAGGACATCTTCTCTGTATATAATAAACTAACAAAAAGATGGAGAATTTCCAAAGGCTCGTATGAAGATAGCAAAAGCTTGACATATCTGTGTTTCCCTTCAACTATATCATAATCAGGTGCTTTCAATGTTGCTCTGGTCACAGCATGGAAATAGAGCAAAGTAATATATGCAACTGGTGAGACCTTCTCCATACAATTCATAAAGCCGATATCTGGTATCTTTGCACTTTTGAATTTATAGACTGGTTCTGACGTCTCAATATTTTTGAAGTCTACTATCACCTTGTAAAGAGGGGATTGCAATGTTGATGGTTCTAATTCTTCAACAAAAGCCTCCAAAAGCTGAAGTAAAAGAGGTAGCAAATCATCTATACCACCATCCCTTGAATGCATATTTTCATATACACTCTTCAAAAACTTTAACATCATATTCAAAGATAAGATAACCTCGTCATAAGTTATAAGGTCAGACTTCAGGCAATGTTTAACAGATCTCAGAAGAGATCGAAACAAACTTGAGGCCGCACCATATGTCACTGTCCTGATTTCACCGGACAGAGTAATATCTGACCCGTGAATGATCAGACCATGAATTGTGTTTAAGAAAAACTCCAAGTTACCAAGATCCAAAGGTGACCATTTAATTGGATAGTACTTCCATGAGTATTTTGCAGATTCTGGAAGTCTCATTGCCTTATGGTCATTTAACTTACTATTTACATCTTTATTTCCTGCTGAAATAAAATTATCGAGCAGCTCAATGCAGAAACTCCATGACCATATATTCTTATTGACAGGCCCAACCTTGATGATAACTTCCAAGATGGGCTCCCAAACTGTTTTAACCACCGAATGGGAGCTGGCTAACTTGTCGAGCTTATACAGAAGATAAGACCATGTATTCAGGCAGGATACATGGACAGATGCATCACAATTGCTTGACATGATTCCTATAAGGGGAGTCATTACAAGTTTAATCTTTTTGGGAAATCCATCAGCTTCAGTTGGATCACTTCCTTTGAATACCGTTTGATCAGTAGGATTCTTTACAAGTGCATTGCTTTCAGGAGCATGAAGTTGTGAGCAGATTAAAGCATCAATGAGACCTTCCCAGGCCACCTGCAGAAATAAGGCATCTATTTAATTTTAAACACACCCCAGTTATTCAATAAGTTGACTTAGTGGAAGCACTCAATTTTCTTTTTCTTTTTTGTGATTTTTCTTTCTTTCTTTCTTTCTTTTTATAGGAAAAATGGCACTAAGGAGCTGAACTTCCTGCAATGAAAAAAAGTAAAAAACTTGACAGCACTACAGCAATTGAGTGGTAACATCTTCACATTATAGCTAATATAAAATGTATGGTATTCATATAGAAACGATGCCAGATATGTGCTATAGGAGGCAAAAATTCCTTGCATCAAATTTTTGATGTGACACTCCAAGTACAAGAACACTATTAAATACATTAAAACATGACACACTAAGTTAATAGTAGAAGTCACTCATTAATTTTAAAGTCAAACTAAATTGACGAACTTACTGCCTTTTATTGGGATAATATCCTAGAGTTCTCCCTCAAATTAATTATTAGTAGATGACTTTGCATTAAGTTACTATTGTGATTTTAAAGAATTCTATAATTTAGTTGATAAACTTGATCTCTTTTATCGGGATTATATCCTAGAATTCTCTCTCAAATCAATCATTCATGGACGAATTTGCAATTTGTAACTTGGTAAAAGCATTACTTAAAGTTGGTTCATTTTAATAGTTTTTTTATGTTACTACCATCGAACAAATCTAACAAAATCAGAAGAATCTATTTATTTTTTAATTGTTCAGTTTAATAATCTTTTTAGATTTATTCAAGCCGCTATGGCGAGGTTTGGGGAAGGGTCGGACCACAATGCATTATTTTCTTGATAGCTAAGAAGTGACTGTAAGAACTGAAATTTCCAATTAAATAGGATAATGCATATATTTGGGTTGGGCACTTGATTGTTAACACCAGAACATAGGCAGATGCTAATCAATGTTCATTAAAGTTGAGTAAATATATAAAAATTCTAAGCAAGGATACTGACATCATATAAGGTTGATTTAGTCATTTTAAAATTGAGAATCTGGTAGATATGTTAGCATGTCAATGATGTAGTATCTGTAGTGCCGTCAAAGCTACAGCTTTTTCAGCGGGTACTCATAAATAAGGATTGGACACATCCCATCTATGTTGCTCGGACACTTCAAAAATGCTGATGACTTTGTCATATCTTTCAAAAGTAGTGCATTTTTTAAGGATCCGGCACGGGTGCGGCAACATTTTCTAAGAGTCAGAGCAACATAGCTGATCCCATTAACAATCAGCAGCTATTGAATCCCATGATTAAAAATCAAATACTAGAACAGGACTTTTGCTTGACCAAGTCGCATTAAATTATCTGGAATTGATGTGTCAAACTTAGATGAATGAATAGCATACCAGTGAAGCACTCTGAATCTGTGGATCATGGTCCGTAAAAGTTTGTTCTGGAATTTTAAGCAATTTGTTGACCAAATGCTTATATTTCATTCCATAAGGTCCGAGTAGACGCATAAACCATCTCCATACTTGTAGAGTTTGAATCTTCAAGCCTTGGTTCAGCAGCTCCTCCATCGTCAAAAGCAAAGTCTTCTTCAAATCTGTGACAAGGGCCTGTTTAAGAGGCAATAAACTAAAATTGATAAAATGTCACTTAACAGTTGACATGAATTATAGTCTTTTTATCACAAAAAATAAATCACAGCTTCCTTTAGAACGATGATTTTGGGTGGGGAATCTGCATGATCCCTATACTAATAAACAAATAACAAAAATTAATGCCTTATATTTAACATATACACTTTTTGACTACACTAAGTGGATCCTTCATTCATGCAGAATTCTTCAAAAACACTAATATAGATAATTGGACACATATTTGTTCCGATAACTTTTTGTTCTGGAGATTAAGTTGAAATGCATAATACTGTAATCTGTATAGATGCACATTTTTGGTCTCCTCAGGAAACATAAGAAACAAAGTGGATTACAGCGAACAAGAATATAAGAACAGAATATTATATGCTACCTTAGAAAGAATTACTGGTGGAGGACATATCACGCTTGAGACTTTTTGTAAACAACGCTCTGACATGTCTCTTTCCCTTTTATCGCTGCTGACTAGTCTTCTATAAACTGGAGGAGCCCATATGCTTGACATGGTTCTCATATTTTGAGCTGATGTACTCGCCAACTTCATTACAGCCTATAGTAGTATAATCACAGAGAATAACTCAGAGATGACGTGTACCAATACTAAAGAATTGATTTGAGATGATAATATGTATGTATATGTGTGTGTGTATGTATATGTGTACGTGTATGTATCATATATGTGTATGTGTATGTGTGTGTATACATACATGCATTTCGCTGAAGGTTATACATTAAAAGTCCAGTGTACCTTTATTCCAAGTCATTTCTTATATATGCAAGAACATCCAAAATGATGGAAGTGCATTTGGCTTATAGATTATTAAGTGTACAAAGAGGAGTCCAGTACAAATTTGTTTTTTTATTGCGATTCTGATTCTGTTACTATTCAGGTACAAATATGGCTATCTCCTTCCATTTCTTTTCTCATTATTCATTACAGTATCATGAGAATAATCCAAGGTGTAGCGATCAACTCAGAGAGCAACATTGCTTGCTCTATTCAACAAAAACAAACATTCTACACCTTTCAAATGAACAAAAAATTTGTGATAAGCACTATACATAGTGCTCATCTGCTGTATAAAAGAGAAGGTGATAACTCTTATTCAGCACATATGAATATCGATTTTCAACCGGAAGTCTTTTTCTTCACTCATTCTAAAAGAACTTGCTAAATAAACCCTGCTCATACAAATATTTTAAAAAGATGTTCCTCTAATTGTAAGTTCCATGATTATTTCACATTTATCTAAATGAACCGTTGTTCACGTGTATGATGTTGAAAGGAGTAGCACATGAGTTTTAACTCCTACTATCTGACAAGAATCAAGATCCAGATTTTACTTTGTTATTAGGTTAGACACATCATTGCACAATATATTCAGCTTTACCTATCGCTTAGAACCAATCACGTTATATTCAGCTATATTCAGCACAATATATTCAGCTATACATACCTGCATTGCCTCAAATGTGATTGAAAGAGAGCCAATAGGATTGTCAAGGGCATAAGTAATTGCCCTCAGTAAACACTGGAAATTTGCATCTAAAAGCGATGAGTTAAACTGCTGCATTGATATACACCACACACCCAAGTTGCAAACAGACTGCAATTAACAATAACTATAAGTCAAATTCTCGAATCATGTTTCTTAGCAAAGGCTGCCTTACATACATTACTTTGTTGCCTATCGAGAAGTTCAGAATACCTTAATCTTGCTGGTTGTAATAACCTCAACGAGAGAATCAACAATAGCCCTGGCATCATCACCTAAATTTAGTCATCAAAGCTACATTAGCTCCAGAATTCTGAATCTGCCCCAAGAATGCTTGCACAAGTCACAGTAAAGAATAACTCACACGTGTAGCTTTGTGTGAATGACACCAAAACAAGACAAAAAGATCTGTGTATCTCCTTCATTATTTTTTCAAAGTACACACTTCAATTCTTTCAGCATACTCTTTATCTTAATCATATCCGCCCATGCTTTATTTCTCTAATAAATTTGGCAAGAATTCAAGGTGAATTCTTTTTTCTACATCTTGTACATCCTTAAATCCAACTAATCCAGAAAATGAATTTCTTCTCATTTTAGTCTCTCTGCCAAAGTGTTTTGTCACTTTACACTTTTCAACAATCGAGTATGCTAAATTTTGACCTTGGAAATTCCAACTTGTGGGATCTTCTTTTTCTTTCTAATGTCGTGTCTGTATTTATGGGGATGCTAAATCACTAATCTTTTCAAATAACAAAGTTATCCACATCTAATTTTACTCCAAACAAACAGGTTAATTTGAGCCTTGAAAAGAATAAAGCATCCAACATTTTGAGATGGACGGACTAACTTACGACGCCTCTTTTTAGAGTTCAAATGAGCAACTAAACGGGATTCTTATAAGTAAGAAACGGAGAACACTTGAACAAAAATAAATAAAGGACAAAAGATAGAACCTTTGATTGAGCCAACAATGGATGGATAATATATCATAAATCCCAAGCACTTCAATGCCTGAGCAGCACTATGATTTTGAGGAAACATAACCAAAATCAGCTTTTGAAATTATCAAACAAAGGGGCAAGTTAGAGAGAAAAAAGAATTCAATTTTATACACATGTCAACATATATATATATATATAAACAATTATATTCTCCCTCTGTTCCAAACTAGTTGTCACGATAAACTGACATCAGAAAAGTTGCAAATTATAGTACTTTTCATATAGTTTTTGAATATCCAAATTTGTTATACGTTATTGAGTTGAAAATTAGTCAAATTCATTATCGAGAAGCAAAACATATAACTAATTTGGGACAGGGGAGTATGAACTTAGAAACCAATTATGCACTAAATACCTATAATATTTGAATTTAACTGTGAACTCGATTATTATTATAAGTATTCATTGTAGAAACTCATAAACTTTAAATTACTATTGAAGAAACTCACATTTCCTCGTCGTTATTGGAGACGTCGGAGAGAATATAGGGAATGATAATAGAAGATGAATCGGCGAGCAGCTTAACGAGAGAAGGATCGGCGCCGGATTGTTGCTGGAGATGAAGCAGCGTCGAGTAAGCCAACGGTTTGTTTGATGATAAAAGAGTTGTTATCTGCTCAAATTGCTCTTCGAAGGATTCCATTTTTCGGTTTGGAGAAAATCAAAACTTTGCCCTAAATTGGAGAATTTGTGTCAATGGCGGATTTTCGCGCCAAATTCGAGAAACAAAGAGGGAAGGAGAGGGACGTATGTGATAGTTGGAAGTTTTCTAATTGGTCCCTCTAAGTTTCAAAATATGGCAATCTAGGCTACTTGTTTTCTGAAATTTCACATGAGAACTTTGACTATATTGTTACTTTAAATACTAAGTATTAAATATGTTGTTAATGATGAAAAGTAAGGGCGTCAAAAGAATATGAAAAATAAACCGAATTTAATCCAATCGCATTTAATTGATTTATATTATTTTTTTAAATAAAATTGTGGATTTTTATTCAAATGTATAGATGGTTTTTTTAATTTATAAAAAAATTAAAACGTTTTCGAACCGAACTGAATAACATTACATGTATAAATTTATTTTATATATTAACAATGTATTAAATTGAATATAAATATATTTTATAACATTTTTCAAATATAAATATAACCTAGGTCCTAGGCATTTGGTGACTGAACGACTTTGGGTCTTTATTCTTTAATTAGTCTTTATTTTATAAGGTTTAAAATTAATAGATACTCCATCAAACAATACGACAAAACTTATGCAAGCACTCCTATTAAATGTTTAAGATCAAACAATACAGCAACAAAGTTTTACATTCTTAACTTCTTGGTGAAGAATTGAAGTGTTTCTTCAAAAACATACTTGTGAAATAAATATTTTAATAATAGTATATTTTGAGGTGATATTTTAAAAGTAAAAAAAAAAAAACCGAATCGTATCGATACAGAAGAAAAATCGATATTATTAGGATAATTTTAAAAAAATCTAATTTGAAAGGGAGGGAGTAGTATATTTATAGAGATCTGCGCTTGGGATACCCGTGCACCACTCACTTTTTTTTTTTTATTATTATTATTTTGTTTTTATTACTTTTTTTTTATTGTCGTGTTGCTTGTCTTTTCTTTTATTTAATATATATATTAGAATCTGATTAAATTTAAATTCATAAAATTTATTTTTTCAAAAAATAATTTGTACTTTTTTTTTAGTTGCTCGAATTCAAAATCTTTAATTAAAAATAAGAATTTCGAATCATCTAACCACAACTCATATTGCTTTATCTACAATTTGTTTAACATATTTTTTTTCCTGCAATTAGGGAACCAGATTTCTTGGAAATGGTACAACGCACACAGTGCATATTTCACCATTTATTTTTTTCTTCTTAATTTTATTTTTAGAAAACAAAAACAAAAACAAAGCTACTTGTAAGCAGTATATGTATTTATTATTATAAAAAAATAAATCAAATGAGTGGTTATAAATAATAATGTCTTTTCAGTTACAATTGGGAAACGTGAAAGAGATAATAGTTATCACATATAAAGTTTATAATCAGAAAATAATGTTTTCATGTCACTGAGCATAAAATTTAAAATGAAAGAATTATTTTTAAAATGATTTATGGTCTAAAATAAATTATTAGTTTATCACATATAAAGTTTATAATCAGAAAATAATGTGTCATTCTTTTAAAGATCAAAAAAAATTATTATATAAATTGAGACACACAAAATAATAAATATTAAATTATTATTGAATTCTCTAATTTTCTTTTCGAAATAACTTTAAAGTTCTTGATCTTGATCTCGAAGAGTTTTAATCTAAGAACTTGAATTATGGTCTTGTTCTTCAAATATTTTTAGAATACTTGTAGCGTGTGTAGAGTTTTTTTTTAGTTTTTGAGTCACGAGCTCTTTCTAATTTCTCGTTATGAATTCTGAATTTTGAGAATTCTTATTTATGATAATCATGTTTAATTGATTGATCTTTAATTTTGATTAGTTACGTCATGTCACGTTGACCCATGATCTATTCTTACTCTTTCACTCAATTTAGTATGACACATCATTTAACATATGACTATTTAGTTTATTTCACATTTTATTATTTTTGATATATGATATTACTTGACTTAACTTAACTTGATACGTATTTCACCGCTGACTCATTAATATGTTTCATATATATCTAAAGTTTGTTAAAAACGTTTTCAATATGACTAATAGTCATAATGAATTATTTCACGATTAATGTTAGTCAACAGACCGATGTCATTTTCTTGACAAACAATTTTTTTCTCTTATCCTTTTGATATATATATATATATATATATATATATATATTGATTGATTGGTTATAATAGAAGTAGAAGAAAATAGAAATACGGAAACTAAACTACCACTATTGATACATATGTATTTGTATATATTTTTTAAGTTTTTCATTATCTATTATTATCTGTATTAAAATTTGATAAAAAATAAATTTTAGATTATAGAGTTCATTTTTGAGGTATCGTTTTTAATGTAACTTTTCTTCCGTTTTAGAAACTCAAATTCAAAACCGATAAATTGATGGTAGAAATATTACGATTAAAAAAATATTATTTTTTCAATGAAATTTTATACTAAAAAATGTTCAGTGGCTATTCCGATAAATATTTTGATTGAATTAGTGAGAAAATAAAAGATGGTAATATTTTCACACGAAAAAATTAAAAATATTCAGCATTTCAATAAAAATCTATTTTTCATCTGTATTTTCTTTTTGTAAATTTATGACTGTTAAAAATCACATGAAAATAATTGTACGCGCACCGCACCTTACACTATATAACTTTCTAAAAATAATAATTATGATCTGAGTTAGTAATTCATCAGCTCCAGCTCAGCATTTTGAATCCAATAATTAAGGATATTAAAGAACAATTAAATCCCTATCGAATAATCCAGGTATTCATTTAATGATTGTGCTTGTGGGCCCATTCTGACTAATCACTTCCTTAAACGCAAGATATTTTCTCTAATCACAAAAATTATCTGAATAATTTAACAATTCAATTCTTAATTGCCAAGAAAAATTAGATGAATTTAACTTCACGTAATCACCTTGTTAATGATTTAAATAACTCAATTCTAAGCAGTCACGTAAAACTTCACTTTTCACCACAAAAAACTTGTGATAGGTACATTTTGTAGACTTTTTGTTAAATAATTAGAACCAACATAAATAAAATATTTATAATGTAACTATATATTTTTACTAAATAAGAAAAAGTTATACCAACTAAAAAAAGAAAAATATTTCATACTCCATAAATTAGAATAGAAAACAATTTTAAAATATCAATCATTTGATTTTTGGTGACATCAAAACATCCATGTGGTAAAATCTTATCGGCTATTAACATATCAAACAATCGAACTCGACAATATATTTAATGTAATTTTATCAGGATCTAAAAAAAATATGTACACACAATTTTTATGATTACTAATAATGAAGAAATTAATTTAATATTAATATAAAAATAACACGAATGAGAAATAATACGATAATCGAATAAAAAGTTTCCTTTATTTATGATATAAATTTTAAAGTGATAAAAATATATAATTTTATCGATATAATTATAAAAGAACATTCTACCTCCGTTCACTTTTAATTGTCATAGTTTCCTTTTTTACAATCAAACGATAATAAATTTGACTAATATTTTACGATATATTTTTTCATCATATTGATATGTAAAAAATTGAAATTTATAGTACTTTTCGTATAGTTTTTGAATATCTATTTTTTTTAAAAAATATTGAATTAATATAATCTAATTTAACTTTAAAAATTAGTCAAATTAACTTTCAAAAAGTGTAATATAATAATTAAAAATAAATAGAAAAAGTAATTATAAAATTTATTTTTGTTACTCACGTATTTCTCGAATTAGAATGATACGGAAAATCCGACAACATGTTGATGGGTCAAAATAGTAAGTATTGAATTTTCATGAATCGAGGAGTCGCACTAAACTTGTCATTATCCTTTTTCTTCAATGTGGGCACAACTTGGCTTCCCGGAAAACGGCGGTCCAACGTGGCTGTTTAATCCACCGTCAATGATGTTTCTATTTATTTATCGATTTTTAACTTGACACATTTATTATGAAAATAATAATTAACATCTTGGCTGCTCGAAAAACGGCGGTCCAACATGGCTGTTTAATCCACTGTCACCATTAACGATGTTTCTATTTATTTATCGATTTTTAACTTGACACATCTATTATGAAAATAATAATTAACATCTTGGCTACCCGAAAAACGGTGGTCCAACGTGGCTGTTTAATCCACTGTCACCGTTAACGATGTTTCTATTTATTTATCGATTTTTAACTTGACACATCTACTATGAAAATAATAATTAATATAGATAATTTACCATTTTACTTCTATTAATTGATAGAATTTCAAAATCAATTTACTCATTAAAGATGTTCTATTTTTTTTTCAAAAACATTAACTCTCTAAATAAATTGAGGATATAATAGGTAAAAAATATTTTATTTTCTTGATTTTTCAAAAATGACAAATAAAAAAGGGACAGAGGGAGTATAAGAAAAAAAGTGTGTTATTTAGATTATTTGTAATGGGTAATTTAGTTCATGAGATAAAGTAGATAATTCGAGATTATTTTAATTTTTTTTTTACGTAAGATACAAAGAAACGAAAAATAGAAAAGAAATTACAAGATGAAAGTTTAGATAGTTAATTAATTAAGATACTCCAAACTTTTTTATTTTAAATTTATCTCATTATAAATTAAATATCAAACCTAGTCATAAATATTCCATCCTTAATTCATAAAAAAAATTGATGTTATTTTATTCACCTTTCAGGTGTCCATATATCAAATCCATTAATTTGATATCCCTTTGGACATAACAAATGTCATTTTTAGTCTATGCTTTTCTATTTCTTTTGTGAAATAAATTAATTTAAAATTATATTTTCAGAATTATCATCTGGAAATAACTTACTTATCACAATACATTAATAATTCATAAAAAGATAATCTCAATCAACCAAAAATCATAAGGACCAAAATTAAAATATTTAATATTTAAAGGACTAAAAGTGCAAATTTTCCTTTTATTTTTTCTTTTCTTATTAGAACATGAAATTGAGCTCTAGCAGACCAAAATCACCAATCATGTTTGAGTTGATTTCTATTTCTAGCCATCATCCTAATTCCATCATCAATACTATAAATAGGCCAATCCAAAACCCCATAATCCCATCATTCTTCTCTTCTCCAACAACCCATTTTTCTTACTCATTCAATAAATCTATTAACCCTTTACAAATCTCTGTTTCATCACCTACCACTTCAATTCTTGCTCACAAAGTAAGTCTCTTTTATGGTTTTTTGCATTGTAGTTGCTGTTTTTGTTCAATTTAGTTTCGTGGGTTCGATTAAATTTGAATTTTATGAAAATCCCATATCAAGACTTAATCACTCTGTCATAATGGGTTGTGGGTTCACAATATGATATTCAAGAAAGCTAATTTATTTGATGTTGTACATTAAAAATCTAATCTTTTGAGTAAATTTCAATGCATTGTCACTTTAATTTATTGGGGGTCTTTCGAATATGTTGTTGTTATTGTTGTTGTTGTTGTCTTATTTAATTTGTTGACTCTGATCTGAAATTATCTGGTTTTGGTACAAATAGATGTGTTTCTACACTTCCTTAGTTTAGAAAGTGGTGGGAATAAGCTTCTTATTGTTGGTATGGTGATAAAGATTGTACTTTGATATGTGTTATCTGAGCCAAGGGTCTTTTGAAGACAGCCTCTCTACCTCCACGAGGTAGGTAGGGGTAAGGTCTGTGTAAACTCAACTCTTTCCTGATCTCACTTGCGTGATTTCATAGGGTATGTTGATAAAGATTGTAATTTGGGTTTGATTTTCTTATTTTTTTTGGTTTGTTTCAGGGAAGTGAAGTAGAATTTGAGAAAGGGGTAGAAGAGGAGGAAGAAGAAGCAAAAACAGTAGTAGACGCTGCCATGACGATTACTCCAGCGATAAGGATTTCTGACAGAAAATTGATGGTGAAAGACAGAACAATATTAACAAATGTACCCGACAACGTACTCACCACTCCCGGTGCTGCATCAGGTCCATTGGAGGGTGTATTTCTTGGTGCAGAATTTGATCAACACAACAGCCGCCATGTTGTGTCACTTGGGAAATTACAGGATGTTCGGTTCTTGTCTTGTTTCAGGTTCAAGTTATGGTGGATGGCTCAGAAAATGGGTGATAGGGGAAGTGAAATCCCAATGGAAACACAATTTCTTCTTGTTGAAACAAAAGATGGATCTCATCTCGGATCCAATGACAACAACAATGATGAAAATATTGTGTATGCTGTTTTTCTTCCATTAATTGAAGGTTCATTTCGAGCTGTTCTTCAGGGTAATCCTGAAGACGAGCTCGAATTATGCCTTGAAAGTGGCGATAAGGACACTGTCGTCTCAGCATTTAATCAAGCAGTTTACATGCATGCTGGCAGTGATCCGTTTATTGTAATCACGGAGGCGATAAGGGCGGTGAAGTTACATCTCAAGACTTTCCGCCAACGGCACGAGAAGAAGCTCCCCAAAATTGTTGATTACTTTGGGTGGTGTACTTGGGATGCTTTTTATCAAGAAGTTACTCAAGAAGGGGTTGAAGCCGGACTCGAAAGTCTTACAGCTGGTGGTATCCCGCCGAAATTCATCATCATCGACGATGGCTGGCAGTCAGTCGGCGGTGATCCAGAAGTCGATAAACCATTGATGAGACTTACAGGATTAAAAGAAAACGAAAAATTTCAGAAGAAAGAAGATCCAACGGTGGGGATTAAAAACATCGTGAATATAGCTAAAGAGAAATACGGGTTGAACTATGTGTACGTATGGCATGCGATAACGGGTTATTGGGGCGGAGTCCGACCAGGAGTGAAGGGGATGGAGGAATACGGGTCGGTTGTGAAGTATCCGGATATTACAAAAGGGGTGATGGAGAATGAACCAGGTTGGAAAACGGATGCAATTGCGGTTCAGGGTTTGGGTTTGGTTAACCCGAAAAGTGCTTATAAGTTTTATAATGAAATGCATAGTTATTTGGCATCAGCTGGGGTGGATGGATTGAAGGTGGATGTCCAGTGTATATTGGAGACACTAGGGGGTGGTTTAGGGGGTCGGGTTGAGCTCACTAAACAGTATCATCAAGCTCTTGATGCTTCCGTTGCTCGGAATTTCCCTGATAATGGTTGCATTGCTTGCATGAGCCACAGTACTGATGCGCTTTACTGGTATGTTCACTTTCTATTTTGGTTTAATATTTTCCATTTTTGATGATGAACTTCAAGTCTTTACAGCTGAAATTTAGTTCTAAGTGATTCATTTGATGTTAGCGTGATCTATATTTCTCATGTTAACCACTAATTTTTTGGTCAGTTTCTTGAAATATTGAGATTTTTCTTGATTTTGGGAAGTAGATGCATATCAGAATATGTAAAGATCTGATTTTTCAGACTTTTCTCTGTCGGTGTTTTGATTATTTTTCATTGAGAAATAGAACATTTCTAAAGTTTTCGACAAAGTAAATTGTATTACCATCTAAGTGTTCCTTATTTGTTAAAAGTTCCCATCTTTTCTTTTTCTTTGGTTACTAGCATACAAAGTAGTGTAAAGTAGTATATTCATGTTGCTTCTGGCTGGCCTGATGTGCCAAATGAAAAATACTCTAGATGCCATGGTTTCCTCCAAATAGTTGCTGGAATTGCTTAAAAAATTAGTTTTTTGGCAAGTTGATATTTTCTGTATTGATAATATCAATAACAGATAAGGCCCATGTGTCCTTTTTAGTTTTTTTAACTTAATACAGCATTTAGTATGTGGTTACTGTACAGATTTTATAACTTGTTTAATGTTGTATTTGGATCATTTCAATGGAACAGTTCAAAGCAGACGGCAGTTGTGAGAGCATCAGATGACTTCTATCCAAGAGATCCAGCTTCACACACCATTCACATTGCTTGTGTGGCATACAACAGTGTGTTCCTTGGAGAAATTATGCAGCCTGATTGGGACATGTTCCACTCCCTTCATCCAGCAGCCGAGTATCATGGCTCAGCGAGGGCGTTGAGTGGTGGACCTGTCTATGTTAGGTAATAAATTTATGTCCAATGAGTATTTATATGGATCCTTGTTTTGTAATGACAGTAGCATGTGATGATTTGTGTCGAGTTGCTAATTTTTTTGCTCTGTTCCGAATGACAGTGATGCACCTGGCAAGCACAACTTTGATGTTCTGAGGAAGCTTGTTCTTCCCGATGGTTCAATTCTTCGTGCTCGTTTGCCTGGTCGACCTACAAAGGACTCCCTTTTCACTGATCCTTCTCGTGATGGTGTTAGGTACGTGTTCCATTTTCACCATTAATGCTATTTATTGAATGTTCAGCTTAGGTGGTCCTTAGTTGAAATTTTTGAGGTGGAAGGTTGGTTTGTTTAGAATGGGAAATAAGGATAAAGAAGTGACTTATAATGTTTTTGACCACAAGAATGTGCAGTTTATATTCCTCTATTTCCTTCTCTCTTTTTTTTTTTTACAACTATGGTTAAGCTGTGGCTGATAATGGGAAGTGAACTGTTTTGGTAATATGATTGCAAATAGTGAGAGTTGTGTCTAACGAACATAATGATGTTTTCAGCCTTTTGAAGATATGGAACATGAACAAATACACTGGTGTTCTTGGAATATACAACTGCCAAGGTGCAGCGTGGAGCACGGTTGAGAGGAAGACCACGTTCCACAATACCAACTCAGAGGCGATAACAGGCTATATCAGGGGCCGTGATGTCCATTTCATATCTGAAGCTGCCTTGGACCCCAACTGGAGCGGAGACACAGTTCTTTACTCTCATGGAAGTGCTGAGCTAGTTGTTCTCCCGTATAATGCAGCAATGCCTGTTTCTTTTAAGATCCTCGAGCACGAGACATACACTGTCACGCCTATTAAGGTCTTGGCACCTGGCTTCAGCTTTGCACCTTTGGGGCTCATTGACATGTACAATGCTGGTGGGGCAATTGAAGGACTAAAATACGAGGTGAAGGCAGGCGCAGAATTGTCTGAACTTGAGGATGGATATCAAGGTGAAGGAAATCTTGTGGCTGAAGATAAAATTGAGAACTTGAGCACAGAAGCAGTTGCAGTAGTGTCGATGGAAGTAAGGGGATGTGGCCGATTTGGTGTTTACTCGTCTGTCAAGCCGAGGAAGTGCATTGTGGGTGGAGATATGGTTGATTTTGCCTATAACTCAGAATCTGGTTTGTTTACTTTGAATCTTGATGCTATGCCTCCAGCAGATCAGAAAGTGCACATCATTGAAGTTGAAGTATAGATATTAGGAAGGAAGACATTATTTGGCTTAGATTATTAAGAAGGGGATTTTTTGGGGACTCAAAAGGTGGGATTGGGACTTAGATTTATGGTATTACTTCTCCGGTCCCTGCTAATACGAGATGCTTTGTGCGCCAGACTGCACTTTTTTCCCTTACTAGATTATGATCCATAGTATGTGTCCCCACTTATTTGTATCACCATTGAACAGTTAAGCTCCATTTGCTTTTCATGGAAAGAAAGGCATGGTTGAAGCTGATGATCTAAGAGAAGGAATTTAATGTGGTCTATTAATAATGGAATATGGTTATCCTTCAATAATGTGATTATGATTGTGTTTGACAATGGTTTCACCCCCCCCCCCCCCCTCCAAATAATGTTATTGTTTGGGCCAACTTGTGAAAACATTGATTATTCTACAAAAAAATTGCCATCTCCCACCAACACTAGCTTATATAGTGATCATCTTTCCACTTATTTCCTATTTTAGAGACTTCTTAGATTACCTATAAAATAGTAACAAATGAATCCCTATGAGAAATCATTCATTGGTAACAAAAAACTAAAACATCTTACATGTTGGATCAAACTGTAGGTCATCAAAGACACAAAAAATATAACAAGTAGAGTTCGATTTCATTCTTGTATCAAACTGAAGCGTTGCATACACAACCTTACCCAGACTCCACTGGTGAGATTACACCGAGTATGTTGTTGTTGGATAAAAAACTGAACTAGTGAATGGAAATTTGGAGAAATAAAAAGAACAATTTTGATCTGTCTAGTCTTATTTCTAGAGAATGTACATTATAAGAAGACAGTGTATTCTTTCATTCACCCAAAAAGCACCTACAATCATACTTATGACTTACAGCTAAATCTTCCAAGACTTTGCCATTTTTACAAGTATAAAATAGTTAAGCTGCAAAAGAATGGCTCCCAACTGAAAATTACTCTCCCTAACAGAAGCCATTTCCCTTTTGCAAAAACTCATTGGTGTCAATTGAGGGGTCTGTGGACTTTTGTTGCTTTTGATGGAGCTTTTGGCCTACCCTTTTTTCAGTTAATCTTGACAGTTTAATAATTCCAGTGATGGTCTTCTGGCCTAAAAAGGAGTCCCTATTCTTCGAAGTCAGAATCGTTCTGTGCAGACAATAACACTTCTTCAAGTTCCTTACTGAAGTCTTCATTGTCATCCTGCTCTTCAGCTACTTCTTGTTGGGACTTATCCTGCTCTTCAGCCACTTCTTGTTGGGACTTATCATGCTCTTCAGCCACTTCTTGTTGGGACTTATCATGCTCTTCAGCCACTTCTTGTTGGGACTTATCATGCTCTTCTCCAACAACGTCAACTGAGTGTTTCACAGGCTGATGAATAATGCCTGTTTTTTGATAAAATAATTCCTTCTGAGCTTTCCAGTCATCAGCAGTCTTCCCGACCACGTCTCCTATCAATGTCTGGTTTTCTGCTATGTGCTTTATACTTTCTACATCCACAATGTCACTAGCCTCTTTAAGAAAAAACAAGAAAAAACAAGTTAAAAGATGTCCTCCTCGACTTTATTGAAGGAGGAGTCAAAACCTTGGATGCAAAAGAAACCTGTGGAATTTATGCATGCCCAATCCCCTGAATCTTGAAACTAAGCTCAAACTTGGGAGGAAAGTTTTAGACTGCCTATACACTATCTGAACAATACTTCTGTGAACGAATTCAGGGTAGCTTCACCGCATAACGTATTCACAGCTACTTCAGTATGTATGCAATGCATAATTTTCACTGTTATTGAATATTAAATATCCTTACTTAGCACATCAATAGCGCTGACCACAAATAGAAAATGACCAACTGACCAAGATATATTTCCGTTAAAAACTTAAGAAGGTACCTTTAATACTAAATATGCCTTGACACAAAATAGTGCAGACCACATATAGAAAATGGCCAAAATATATTTCCGATAAAAGCTTAAGAAGCTCATTGAGTTACCTTTAATACTAAATATGCCGTACTCACACATAATAGTGCTGACAATACATAGAAAATCACCAAAATATATGTCCCGTTAAAAGCTTTAAGCTCATAGAAATACCTTTAATAGCTAGATCTTTCGCCCTTGCATAATCTGCTGACTTTTGCTTGAGCAAATCCACCTCAAGCTCCAATCCCTAGGAAAAATGGGAATATGAATTTAGCAGTCTCAAGTCAAAGATGGAGACATGCAATAGCAGGTTAAGTCACAAGAGACCTGATGAAAGGATTTGCACAACTAATGCAGCCTCCCACCTAGCTAACTTGCTACACTGATCAACTCCAACACTCAAATAATCCAATTAACGGAAAGAATGCCCACATGTCCAAATAATCCTCTAACAATATATTTGATTTTGCGTCATTTAAAGCTTAAAACCCTCCATTTGAGTTTATCTCATAAACAGGAAACTAGTTAAGGGAGGAAACATAAATAATACTTGCATGTGATTCTGAAGATACTTACACAATTACATTTACAAAAAAACACAGAAACACCGTCACGACAGCAGAAACAATATCCTATTCCAGCAAACACAATTGGTTCACATTTTGGAAGGGAGCAATTCCAACCAAATTAAAGTCGCAAGTTATAGAAAGTCGATTGCTCTAAACTAAATATTACTTGTATTTTTTATTTTGACGAAGTTGTCACCTGATTATTTTCTTGCAATCAATAGAAGTACAGGTCTACTAAATATTTCCATCAAAATGGTGCTTGAGTTCAACGAATCCTTGTAACTAGCCACATCAATCCATATGAACACCGTATGCAAAAGTACAGAGCTGGAAGTATATTCTAGAAATCAAACATACCATATCCATGTGGGTGAAATGCTCGATCCGGCTATTTGCAAATAACCTACATCATCCAAGGAAACAAGATGAGGGAAGGTTTAGAGTAGACTGTGAAATAACAAGCTGTAGCAGGAAAAGTATCAGTAACGTACTTTTTGCATGCTATTTGGATACTTGCATTTTGTACTTCTGACAGTTCATCTAATCTCTCCGCAGCAGAGCTTTCATTCACATCCACAAACCCAAAAAGAAACATGTTCCTATCTAACATACGCTTGACTACAGCAGGGACTACCTTAACATCTTTGGCCTTTGCCTCAGCAACAACGTTCCTAAGATTCTTTAACTCTCCTGTCAAATGGAATTGACGAAATATCGTCAAATCACAGCAAGATAAGTGCATCAAAAGCACGTCAGAGTTGCACAATGAACTAAATTGGTAACCTAACACTAGAAAATTGGTAAACAAAAAATACTAGACAAAGTACCAGATTCAAACCTCCACATACCAATATAAAAGGAATCCACAGACGTTAATCAGATGGTATACATCCTAAGTGGAACTCAGCCAGAAGGAACAAGAAATTTCATACTAATATAGCACTATGGTCCAATGGTTTGCTGGAGCACTATTGATCAGCTGTTTAGAATGTCTCCTAGACAGAAATTTCTTTCTCTGATTGGCACTCCAAGATAAGAAGTTGATGGGGTATGCACCAAAAGAAACACAATTTTTTTTATATCCTCATAGATCTCCAACTGAAAGAATATGAATAGAATGTGGCAATTCATTTATCACACGGGTGTGGCTACATATCACGAACACTGAATTATGGTGAACCAGTCTAGAAGTGTGAACTAATGCATATTGAATCTGCAGATGATAGTTCAAAACTTATAATGTTCATTGGGGTATTTCTGATGCTGAAGATGCAACGACTTCTCATGAATATAGAACTGCCATAAGGTAATTTGAGAAATGAGAGAGAAAGAGAGGAGGAGATCATTTGGCATCCAAGGAATTTTTCGTAAGAAGTCCTGCTGATTATTGTTCTTTAAATAAAACACATGTCCTTCAAATGAAATTGAAACTACCACTTAAGAACTTGTTCGCAAAACTATAGTATAAGCTGATATTGTGATTGGTGGTCTCAGTAACACCAACTTATTCATCACCTATATTTTCATTTTTCATAAATTATCCAAGAATTCCTTGAATTTTGTGCTTTAACTATTACTATGAATCACTGAGAAAACTGACTACAGTATTGACCCACCTGTGGTTTCAATTATACAGGTTAATGTCCCAAACCTAAGCCAAGAAAAGTTTTAACATCAGTCGAAGCAACAATTGCGGACACCTATTAGTGGTCAAAATCCATTCACATAACCTGCAAAATATAGAAACTTGATAGTCCAGTTACATGTTTGGAGAACTCTCCTAAAGTAACCTACGTATAGTATGAGTAATAAAACTATGAATCAACATCCTCACTAGAGCAATTCACTATGCCAATGATCTAGAAGATGATCTACGGAAAATAAATGTAAATTTTACTTCCTAATTGATCTGATCTAAAGCATAAATTGTGTTAAATCAGTTTCCATGTTCCATGACACATTTTAAAACAGAAATCTAGGAAGTATCCATGATGACATATGCTCTAGACAATGCCATAAAAAAAAGGAGATTTGCATCTGCATTTCAAGTTTGAAAGCATGTAGTTAGAACATATTGGTTTCGGAAATTTGGCCAAAGAATGGTGGAATTCTTTCAACATTATTGGCAGGCTAGATTTCATCTTTTGCAAAGAAACTCTAATTATTGAAAGTTAAGCTCAAGGAATGGAACATGACTCCTTTTGCACAATTGGAAAATAGGAAATTCTTCATCCTTAACAGGATTATGAAATCGAACCAGAATCCGACAATTCTCCCCCTTTGGATGAGCATCAAATGTCAAAGGTGCACAATCAGATTGAGCTGGAGGAGATTTTCAGATTGGAAGCAATCTCAAGGCGACCAAAATCAAGGTGTTTATGGCTGAACAAGGGGATCATAACACTAGCATCTTTCATAAGATGGCAAATACTCGTAGGAGATTTGGCCATATTGACAAGCTAGATATTAATGGGACTATTACAGAAGACAGGGATGTGATTGCTCATCAGATTCTTTCTTTATATTAGGCACATAGGATGAAGTCTCTTATATTTCCAGTGATGAAGCTGACTAACAGCTGCAAAGACATTCTCTTGAAGAGGAGATTCTTGGTGTTATTAAGAGCCAGATGGTTTCTCCATGGGTTGCTACAAATACTGTTGGTATACAGTTAAAGGAGACTTGATGTGGGCTATAAATCATTTCCACGATCTGGAGCATTTTGAGAAAAGCTTAAATTCGTCTTTTGTTGCTCTCATCCCAAAGAAGTGCTATAAAAAAAACTTAAAGGGATTTTAGACCTAGCAGTTCGATAGATAGTATTTATAAGATTATATCTAATGCTCTTATGGACATATTAAAAGTTGTACTTCCTAAGTTGATCAATACTTCTCAGGTGGGTTTCTTAAGTGACAGAAATATCACTGATGCAGCCTTGATAGCTAACAAATGTTCGGACTCAAGGACAAAAATTGGAAAACTTGGAATTCTTGCAAATTGGATATCAAGAAAGCACTTGGATCATGTTAATGGGAAGTTCATGCTGGATTTATTGAGATAAATGGGCGTCAGTATCAAATGGATCATTAGATTAGCTTTTATATTTCATCAGCGAAGTTCTGGATTCTCATAAATGGTGCAGCACATGGTTTTTACTCTAGTCAAAGAGGTTTGAGACAACAAGACCCTTTATCTCCTTTCCTCTTTGTTTTGGTGATGGGGAATGATGGAGGGACTCAGTAAGATGACTCACAACGTGGCTCAAGCAAATTGAATTTCTGGTTTCTCTTAGGGGTCCTGAAGGTTTGAAAACCTCTCATATTCTTTATGCAGACGACATAAATCTTCTATGAAGCCAAGGAACAACAACTTATGTTCTTGAGGATGCTTCTAACAATTTTTAGGCTGTTTCAGGCCTTGGTATTAATTTTGCCAGAAACTCCATATTCCCGGCCAGCAATGTCTCTGATATTTACAGTTTGGTGTATCTTACGATGCAACATTTCACATAAATTTATCTATCCCTATAAAGTATTTGGCACTTCCTTTGGGGAAAAATACAATTCAGCGGCCATTTGGAATGAGGCTCTTGGAAAGATGGAGAAAAATTATCCAACTGGAAACGACAATAATTTTCTATGGGTGGAAGCGTCACTCTAATCTACAGTGTTCTGAATGCTCTTCCCACTTGAACAATATCACTATTTCCTGCTCCTGCTTCGGTCTTAAAGCGCATGGACAAAATTACAAGGGATTTTCTATGGAAATGAAATAAACAGTCCAAGTCTTTTCCCAAATAAAATGGAACAGTGTCACTAGAGATAAGAAGAATGGCAGTTTTAGCATTAAGAACCTAAAGCTTCATAAATGTTAGTCTCTTGACCAAATAGCACTGGGAGGTTTAACAGGGAAGAGAGCACACTTTTGTAGAGGATTCTAGTTGATAAGTTCACACTAGATTGTTTTGGCATACCAAAGTTTCAAATGTCCCTCATGGAGTCTGGAAGCATATTCAAACACATTGGAGTCTCTTTGAAACAAATGAACCTTTCTGGTAGGTTGTAGCAGAAGCTTTAGATTTGGGGAAAATGCTGATTTTTTGATGAACGTAGTTAGAATCTTTTTCTCCAACAAAGCTTAAATGACCAGGAAATATAAAGAGCATGTTCTCTTTTGAATCTACTTGGCACCATAACAAAAGGATGATACTTTCAAATGGAAACTTTTCAGTGAAGTCATGCTACAAATTGTGAAAAAATGGTCATACCACTTCTTGGGGCTGGAGGAAATTTGGCACAACGAAGCAAGTAAGCAACCTTCGAAGGTATCTTGCTTCTCTTGGTTGGTGGTTGAAGAAGCATGTCTCACTCAATCAAATCTTGAGAGAAGAGGAATACAACTATGTAGCAGATGTCCCCTTTGCAAAGAGAATCCTGAAGTGGCATGCCACTTATTTTTTCACCACAAGATCACTCCCCAGATTCAAAGATGTTCTTTGCAATTTTTAACATGAAAGGGACAGTGCCCCACTCTATTCTAGAATTTCTGCATAGCTGGAACAGAGTTGGGCTCAACAAGAAGGCACACAATTTGGAACACATTGACCTTAGGTCATTTCGTGGACAATTTGGATAGAATGAAACAACAGAATTTTTGAAGGCAAAAAGAGGAATATACGTAGGCTTAAACTTAAGACATTTTCTTGTTAGCTTTCTGGTGCAACTTGGCTATGTAAATGATGTTGATTCCTTGTTAGATATATCGGGGAGCTGCACAATATGTAAATCTTGATGCACTTTCTTAGTCTCGTCCTTTCTATTTATTAAATTTACTATTACTTATCAAATGAAAGAGATTAGCAATTAATGAAACAACTGATTAAGAATTGGATCTAATGTTTTTTAATTAAGATTTTGATGTGATGTTAATTTTTCTCATCTCATTAGACCAATCTTGCACCACAAAGAGAGAATCATCACATATGCAGTACAATTTCATGTCATATCATGTTAAGAAGATAGTATTTATACCCAGAGATATATAAATCTTGAAAGGAGGCTTGAATGGCTGTGTCTCATAGAGGCAATATAGGCAATATAGTCCACCCAGTCTACTCAAAAGAGAATTAGTAGACACCATGTAACCTGCAATACATTACATTTGGTTATTCTGCTGAAAGAAAATGTCAGTCAAGATGAAAATCCTATTGTATGATGACTGCTCCTTCCACCAAAATTTTAAGAGAAAAACGAAGGCTTTTCTTAAAAGTGTCATGACTTTACACTCCCTTTTTTTTTAAGAGGGAATGAATGTTAGCATAAATTGAAAATGATTTGGATTTTAAGGTTTCTCTATATTTCTGTTATGTTTTGTGATATGGCTCTTGGTTCGTGTTCTCCACATTCTTACTCATTGACTGATAGACCAAGTGGAATTTGGTTAAAATAGCACATGAAATGCATCATATTAGCAATCAAATAAATCTATGACCATTTGTATTTGTAATACGAAACCACATATATCAAATAAATAAATAAAACAGTGTTCCCTTCATGAAATTGATTTGAGTTCTACTTAAGAGAAAAAGGCATAGGCATCGCAAATCTACTGGTACTTCAATGCTATAAAAAAAATTAACAGTCCTATAGTGTGCACCTCATGATGGTCGTATTTCACATTAAAGGTAGAGAAGATTATATATCCGGTTGGTCATACTTTCTCTTTCTTTTGTTTGGGGTGCAGTAGATGCTAATACGTCATACATTTTAGTATGCCACAGTAATCAGAATCATCCTCTCCGGAAGAAACTAAAAATATGTTACATTAGGCAAACCAACAGAGTCTAGAATGGAAAAAAAATTAACATACCAATGCAGTAGGCATAGAGTGATTGTATAAAGCATGCCTGATCTTTAGAGGGACTAGCCTCGAAAATATAGGAGAACTTTTTAGAAACCCACACTCTCTTCATTTCTGCAAAAGTAGGAGATCCCCCCTACAAAATAACCATATTATCAGTATGAACAATCATGAGAAGTGCAGGATAAACAAATAGAGATTGATATCTACTGTATACTTAAACTGAAGACAACAAGCATAAACAAGTTAGTAGTACCTTGGCAAACTCATTTATAAGCTCGTCAATGTCTAATTTGAATGGTTTAAGGTCCATATTGCTACCCTTGACTTCTCTTTATGGCCTATAAGAAGAAAATTTCTTGATTAGACTGCTGCAAAGAACATAAGGAACTATAAATGCAATATCATTACAGTTAGAAAATATGATGACTAAAAACATACAAAAAAACGCATAACAGACCTCTGTGCGCTAAGATTGTCTGGTTCATTGGTAAAGTAAATCAACATATTTGCAGGTTCATAGAGCAATAACTTAACAATTTAAACATATCTGTGGGTAATTACTTGTTAAATACGATGGTTGGTTCATTCAAGAAATAATTAGCGTGAATCATACTTTTCAAGTAACAACAAATTATTCCAGTAACGCTAAGCATATAAAGTAATTGTAAGGGCATCTCAAAAACGATAAGAATATTTAAAGTACAGGTTTGATACAGATCATCAATATAGTTAAAATTGTTCCAATAAGATGCAAATTCTCACATGCAGTATTCAAAATATTCGGCAACACAATTCATTTTCAATTCGCTTCCATGTAAATTATGTATAAATCATGCAATTTGTGAAAAAACAAGTTGTGGAAAATTCACTACTCAGTACTCACAACACTCGTGCCAAGATACCAAACGCGTCACAACGAGCAATTCATTTGACTTCTTCAACTACCTAATATCACTAAAAGAATCTATGCGTTAGCTTTATGAACTTCTATCATAATAAATTCACTGTAACTGACCCTAAATTTGTCCAATCGTGTTTGTCCATCTATGAGTAGCTCAAACCAATCAATAATCTACCAATTACAACCTATTTGTATCATTAAATTCATTCGGTTCATAAAAAATTCCATGGATTCTCTTGATTTTCTTTACCCTAGTATTTCAACTATTAATCTCATCCCAACTCTTCAAAACAATTCATAATTTAGTTTATCCATATCATATAAAAGTCAAATCAAATCTATAAATTTTCGATCAAAAAAATAAGTAAAAGATTACCTTGAGATCAAATTTTCAAAGGCCTTTGACAGCTTGTTGAAGTAGGGAGAAAAACGATTGATTTCAGTGAGTATGAATAATGAGATTCATGGATCCCAAAAATGAGATTTGGGTTTAGGAACGGCGGAAGGGATCAACAGAGGTTTTTTTTGCCTCTGTATGGTTTTTGCGATTCTCTTTGTGAGAGAAAGAAATTATGAGGTATAAGACTTTGGGGATTTGCCTCCTTTTTATACTGGATAGTCCAGCAGTGTAACCCCCCTCCCCCCCCCACAGCTATTCCCTTTTATTTTAAATATATGTTCCTTAGCACTAGAAGTTCTTCACATTTTCTGCTAGCATATATTTTTTTGATAATTAGGTAATCTCCGAGAGCCAGTGATGCACAATTTGAAACTTGGTCGTTAATGGGGTTACCCCTCTACCCTTCTCCACTTAAATACAAGCTTTTGTCTGTGGTAGGGTTCAAATATACACACATCACGTGCTATATAGTCTTACCAGTCTACTAACATATAAATCAACAACAATACTAAAAGACTCCTAATAAATATTGACCTAAAGTAAATGTACGAACATGACTAAAACTTAATCCCAACTAATTGATATTGCCTATATGGATGTTTCTTCCATTATGTCCTATTTTTCTCTAAGTTTACATGGATTTCAAGAGTTTGTAGGTCTTTGAGAAAGCTTCATTCCATGCGACTTTAGGTTTACCTTGGTCCCTTTTTAACACCTTCCACCATTATGATTTCACATTGTGCATTTGGAGCTTGACATAAAATATGACCAACCCATCTCAATTGACCTCTCGTTTTATGATTTTACCTTTATGTTTATTACTAGCACCTTCTAAAATGTGTATTATCTTGTCTAATCGTGTATGGTTGCATATCTATCTTAATATTCACAATATTACCCCTATATAACATTGCTAGTAAAATGAGCTTTTTACAGAACTTGCATTTCACTCTGACAGCTATCCTTGTCTGAAATAACACTTCAGTGCCACCTCTCCTATTCAATCATTCTATTTTGGTTTTGTGTTACATTTTCATTTTTTTGATCAAGTCAGTGTTTTGGACGACAAAAGGCGACAAGGGCCTGCCTCGCCTCGCGGCGAGGCGCTCGCCTTTTTGAATTGAGGCGCCAATTAATACCAAAAATTTAAAATATTTAATTGCATATATAAATATCCAATATCTCAATAGCAATAACATATATTAGCAAATATTTCAATTCAAAAACTAATAGTAGATGCTAAAAGTCTAGAACTTGAATAACTCAATAATTCATAAGGCAATTGACAAGCAATACAAGAACTCTAAAAGTCTATTCTTCTTCAAGATTGTCAAAATCTTGAAGATCAACATTCACTATTTATGGACAAATAATACTATATTAGTTAGTACAAAACTAAATTGAGTAGGATAGAAATAATACTATATTTAGGGAAAATCAATTTTTCAAGAGTCGCCACTTAATTTTTTTTAAAGAAATTAAGAAAACTTGCAATTTACTAAATCATTTGAAATCCAAAGGGGGTTCGGGGTTCAATTTACACTTCGAGAAGGTGTCAGGCCCTCGAAGTGTCCGCTAACATGCGGTTGACCTACGACTTGACTAAATTATTTGACTAAATTTAAATACCAGTTAAGTAAAGAAAACTAGGAAATAAACTAAAGAGATTTCCTTAAAAATCATCAAACTAGCAACGGTCCTTGTAACTAAACTACTCAATTGTAAACTTAGGAAAGGTATGACAATTGAGAACAAACAGAACTAAGCCTACGAATCATCAAACTAGCAAATTCACATGTACACCAAGCACGAAGAAGTATACATCAGTTTAGATTCAAAAACCAACTAACCAAATAGTCGACCACTAACTTACAGCAACATGATATAAAGAAGGGAAGGCAGATCAATCATATTGGAAATGTTCACTCTCATTATCTACAAAACAAATGTTCACCACACTGCCACTATATAGACAATCTACATCTAAAATCTCTTTTAGGCATTTCATCGAAAACCTTGCAAACATATAATGTCTTCTTCTAACTAATTCAAGTATTTGCTAACTGCTCCTAACTAATTCAACAGCCCGTAACTAACTGCTCATATGGCAAATCAATTCACTTTTGTGTAGCAATATATAAAATTCTGAAAAAAGAAATGAGCTTAGAACTAACCGAGGAAGCTATGAACGGAGATACGACGGAAGAATACCAGTGACGGGCAGAGGGCGACGGCGGCCGACGATCAGCAGGCAGCAACAATCAACGACGCCGTTTTACAGTGTACAGGTTTAAACGTAGGGGTTTAATCCAAATCAAACTGTTTTACAAACGACGTCGCATCCCAAAGTTATATATCTCAAAAATAAAAAATAATTTATTTTATTATATTAAGTTTTTTTAATGTAATAGTTATTTTGGAAAATAAAAATCCTAAGTTGATTGATTTTGTTGATACAAAATAAAGTATAATGATTTTAAACAACATTAAATTATTTGATTCTTAAATACGTGGTATAATTCTTTTGAATATGTAATATAATTCACAGCAAAAAAATTGTAAAACTAGAAGGAAAAACTATGTAATTAGACATACTTCACGACCATTACCTATACTTTCAAAATATTACATATTAACCATTAATTAAGAGTTTCCTACCATATATTGAGTAAGATACACTTAGATACATGTATTTTTACTACTGGATATACTAAAATATGGAAAGAGGCGAGCGAGATGGGGAGGGAGGCGAGCGAGATTTGTTATGTATCATAGACACATGTGAATCACACTAGATACATGTATCTGTATGTATCTGATGTGATTCGCATGTATCTGGGATATCAAATACATAGAAGAGTGGCGAGGGAGGCGAGCGAGATTTGTTATGTATTCTAGATATATGTGAATCCACTTGGATAGAATGTATCTAAAACAAATTACACCTAATTTCGACCCCATGTATCTCGAGATACATGTATCTAAACGCACCAAAATCTGATAAGATACGTTATATTACAAACCAGAGTGTATCTAAGTAATTACCTCATAAACTGGTGGGATTTATGTAAATTTCCATTAATTTTTAGGTGGTAAGGATGAATGTTTCAATTTTTTTTATTAAGAGATTGTGGTGGTGGTTTGGTTTGCGGTAGTGATTGGTGGTTTGATGGTGGTTCGTGGTGCTAGCTAGTGTTAAGGAAGAAGAAGAAAAAGAAGTGGGTTGGATGGTGATGGATGTTTTGAGAGGGAAACAAATATTTTTTTAAAAATTGAAACATTCATCCTTACCACCTTTGTTCTTTTCACTCGTCACTGTTAACCACCAACCACCCATTTTCTAGTGAAATTTGTCACAAACCAGCGAGCTTTAAGCTTGCACAAATCCAAATGAAGCAGTTCTGGTAGATCAGATCTCCGACGAACAACAATAACATCATCTCCGGTAAATTAGTTCCATCAAAACCGATACACTTAATTGATCTGGGTCAAAACTTTCTGTAGAAGAAGATGATGAATCCGGATCAATGGACCAAGATCATGGTGAAGAAATTGAGGTATTTTGTATATTTTTTGTGATTTGTATTTCTATCAATACATTTCACATTATGTTGTATACGTTTCTATGGATTTAGCGTATTAATGTTTATTGCAGTTTTATACCTTTTTTGTATATTTTCAACAATTATGTACTATTACTTCTTTTGTATTTGTATATTATCAACAAGTATATATTCCTACTATTATTTGTATAATTTCAGCTTTATTGAGGTATTTGTATATTTTGTTTTATATACTTTTTGTGATTTGTATTTCTATCAATATAGTTCACATTGGGTTTTATACGTTTCTATGGATTTATCGTAACAATGTTTATTGCGACTTTCTTATTTTTTTAAACGTTATTTGTATATTCTCAACATTTAAATACAATTACTTTTTTGTATGTTTATACTATCAACAAGTATACATTCCAGCTATTTATTCGTATAGTTTCAACATTTGTATACATTTACTTATTTATATATATAAAGTTCTTTTCTGACATGTTTATTTAGGAAGTTAAATTTATCTTTCTTTGTTTGGTAAAAGTTATATTTGGTAAGAATTCTTATCAGATACAATAACCATGATTTGTGGAATTGTTTTCCTTTTTAATAACCTAAATTTCCGCCTCATTATTTAAGTTAAGACTCAAATTCATATAAAAAATAAATTTCAAACAAGATATATCATAACTATCGAAAATATAGCTACGCTACGTAAATAGGCAAACTATAGTTAATGAGGCTTATTATATTTCAACTCTTAGCTATTTACGTAAATTTCACTAATTTTTACTAGTATTAAGTCTTGAGCCCAGCCAAAATAAATAGCTCATGAATGCCCAAGCTTAATATATTCAACCGTGGGCTGCTAAAAGCTGGCTTGTTGTCCCAATTATTGGGCTGACCCAAATCTCTTGAAGATAAGAAAAACATAAAATAATATCAATAATTACCAATATTTATAAAATGATGATACTAAATAGTAGCTCTAATTATTTTCAACTTTCTTGATAATTAATGTTTTATCCAATATTGCTTACTGAAAATCCTGCGTACACTATTGAATGACACTATCATAAGTGGTGAGTCGTGGTGTGGATGATATTTTATAAAGCAATGATACATTAAAGCACGTTAGGCTCTTTATATTCTCTTTTTTTTCATCTGGTGTTTAGTATTTAAATTGGGGTCTGACTAAATCCGAATTCACATTTCATAACTTATTTTTTTGGGCAACACTCCCTACAAGATTTCCTTCCATTCACAAAAGTTCAAACCCAAAACTTCTGATCAAGAATGGAGTGATCTCAACCATCCCACCACAATCTATATTACTATTCTCTTTCTACTTGTATTTATTCTTCATAGAGATAGCTATAAGATTTACGGGACAATTACCTAGAAGTATATTTTGTACTACAACCTTTTCTATTCGATAAAAAAGAATCTCATGATTCTAAATCGATCTTACCTAAAATCACAAGAAAATGATACATTTTACAACATACCATATACATGAAGAAAAGGAATAATTATAATTTATTTATTTTTAAAAAAAAACTTCATATTTCTTTCTAATTCCTTAATTTTGTTTGGCTAACATCTCAAAAGTGGAAAATAGTCAATAAAAAAGAGTAGGTGAATGAAGGGGAAATTAGACAAAAGCATAGGTAAAATCAAATAGACAAACAACCATTTTTAGTCTTGTCGGACAAAGGTATGTCATATGATTTGTAGTAAAAAGATGGTGTAGAAAATATATATATAGAAGTTATACATTAGTCTGACAAAGTTGTACAAGGTGAATTTCCATGCATTTGTCTCCCATCACCTACACGTACTCCAACTTAATCATTTTTTAATTAGTTGTTACGTTCGAGTTCAGGAGAATTCAGTAATTTTCTCATTAATTCAAATCTTATTCTTGGTATACCAATTGTGTGGACTGTGGAAGTATCTCGATCTAATTCTTTCCGTCTCTAATACATATCAAATCACTGAATTTCTGTATGTTCATATTGATAAAAAGTTATATCTTCCGAACGAAAGACTTCTAAATCCATATTTTCAAAATGATAACAATCGATTTATTTTTATCTTACAACTTACTTTACTACGCGCTTGTCATATATTCTAGTCTATATTATATGGTGTTTTTAGCACATTTATTCAGAAATTCACTCAGTTTAAAAGAAAGTGTTTTCACTAAATTGTCCTTATAATTTAATAGTACCTATTTCATATGGTTCCTTCGTTATGTAAGAACTAAGAACTCATTTATATATCTACTACATAAGGGTAAATAAGAAAATTAGTATCTTCTTGTTATTATGTAATTTTGGACTAAATATAAAAGTTAATAAAATATTACTTATATAATATGGACGGAGGAAGTATTGAAATAATTAATAAATATTTAAATATAAACTGATTATTAGTATTAAATATTCACTTAAAATCACTATGAAAATTTATAATTCTTAATTAATCATGCATATGGATTAGTTAAAGTTTCACCTCAAACAAGAATAGTACTTTACATTGTTTAATGGAGTCCCTCTTTTGCCAACAACATTTTTTATTTTATTTTTACCATAGTACACACTTGTTCGATCTTCGAAATTCGAAATAATACAAGAAAAATAATGAAGGATGTCAGATTATTTAATTTATGTTTTTTAGAAGTTCAATCATGCAACAACGTAACTATACGTTTGTTGTTCTTTCTATTACTCTGTCAAAATACTTATTATTAGTAGTAATTAATTATTTTTTACTTTTATTTTTAGTAGTAGTTGTTTTTGAAGATTACAAATACCTTATTTCGTTATTATATATCTTCTTCTTCTTCTTTACGAAATTTAAATACGATTAACTATTTTTTCACAAAAATAATATTTTACTAGGGACAAATCCAATAATATTTAATTTGTAGTTGAAATTTTCCATAAAAAAGTATTTTGATTTGAGTAAGGAATAAGGAATTAAATCATTTTGTACTATCTTTTATAAGCATATAATTTAATATTTGGAATTATAAATAGTACGATAAAAAGGGAAACTTACTGATACAACTCAGCCAACTAGTTTACTAACATGATTGAAACATACATAATCTACATATTGACAATGTATATCATATATATATGTATATATGTATATTTAGAATAAAGTATACATGGTTTCGTACAACAACAATGTACCTAGTATAGTCCCACAAGTAGAATTTGAAGAGAGTAGAATGTACGTAGATCTTGTCCTTACCTTTACAAGGTAGAGAGGTAGTATTTTTAATAAACCTCAAAAGAGAAGATATTCAAAGAAGAGAACTTACATATTTTGTAAACTAGTTGAACTATCACATTAAAATATTGGTTTGAGTAGGATTCCACTTTTAATTAACCCTATAAATAGATAAGTTCATAATAATATGTTTCTAAGAGTTAGTTTGAGTTTCACTTAGGATTCTACTTCTAATAAACCAAATGCAAGAAAGAGTATATGATTATGACATATCTTACTTTCAACTTTATCTAAAAAAAATCTCAAAATTTTCATTTAGCAACCAAACATTACATGTTTTCTCCAACTAGAAATCACTTAGAAAATGACATATCTTACTTTCAACTAGTAGTACTATTCTCTCTATATAAACCAATGAAGCATATGCATCCAAAATACAACTCACATAATAGCTAAAATTTCTAATAATAAAGTCCCACCAAAAAAACAATAATTCAATAAATTGCCTTTCTTAGGTCAAGCCAAATGAGTAGTGGAACTAAACCATGTTCACCATTTCTTGTTTTTAAATATATGCTCCTTCATTTGTCATTATTTTTGTCAGCATTTTCACTTCTGATATATTTCAGTTATATCTCGTAATTGTCAAAAGATTTTTATGATTGATTGAATTTTGTTACTAACACTTGAAAAAATAACTTCACTTTGGTAAATCACATTAGCCCTTATACATTTTCACTTTCTATAATTGTCTTTCAAGTAGTTGAAAGTTAAAATTCGAAGTGATATACCAATAAAAGGATTAAAACTCCTTCGTTCTCAACTAGAGAGGTCTCAAATTCAAGTCATTGAAAGTTGGAACCCGAAGTTATATATCAATTATAAGGGACTAAAATACATATTTCTCCATTCTTCATTAGAGTGGTCGCCTAGGTTTAAGTCCCAAGTACGAAGTTATCTTTATTCAGAAACATTTTACCTTTTAATGTGAAATTTTTCAGCGTGGATCAAATTTGAATTCAATCATGCCTCACACTACTATAAAAAATCACTATTTTCCTACCGAATTTCCCAGTAAAAATGTTAAGTAGCTATTCCCATAAAATTTTTAATTGAATCGGTGATAAAAGAAAAAAAATATTAATAATATTTTCATATGAAAAAAATAGGAAGTTCTCCATTATTTCAGTAACAATTTGCTTCCCACCATGCATTTTTGTTTGAGCTGATTCGATGGAAAATTCATGTTCTATAACATAAATTTTACATTGATTCATGATTAAAAAAAAAAACCTTTATTTCTAATAGTGTCGATGTGAGAAAGGTCCCCCCTACCCCTACACAACCACCACAAAGTAAAAGGAAAAAAAAGTATTATCTTTAATTATGAAAAAGATTCAAAAAGAGAAAGTAAGTTAGGTGTGTGGGATATTCTAATCTAATCAAACCAAACAAATAACCAACAAAGCATACATCTTATCTTAATTATGAAAAAGATGACACACTAATTTAGTGATTGCCAGCTAAGTTAAACAAGAACCCACTAACTTCCATTAATATTATTTTGTACTTTTATAATTTCATGTCCCTTCCCCCAAAATAATTAATTACCCAAGGGTAGATCTATATATGTTGGACAAAACAATTTAAGCAAGGATACTTAATTAATCCCATTTAATCAATTTGACTCAAATTTTCTTAGGGAAAATGTCTATTTTTTGCCTATAACAAATTGATTTTCGTTTGACTATGTCATCCGTTAAAATATATATATTAAAAAAACTCACAAAAAAGGGTAAAAATTTGATTTAATATGAATTTATTTGATTTTATGTCTAGATAACTCACGTAAAAAATATATATGAAAAATGCTAGGATATCCTTCTTTTCTTATGATTTATGCTACATTAGTTTCATAAATGATATGGATAAAAGTTGATCAATAATGAAGAAGATTTTGTATTTACCAATCAATTCGATTAAATAGAGTGAGCAATTGTTATAATTTATAAATATTAGCTAAAATCGTAAATTGTGTAATAGACGATCATTACCTTTTGGTGCTTAAACTTGCAAAACACGTTGACACGTGGCATTTCATTAGAATGTATTATCATGAAAAAAAAAGTTTGGTAAGATATATATTTTGTATTCACTAAATTAAAATCTTGAATTTACATCCGTTTCCACATCAATATCTACATCTACCTCCCTAGCCCCGTTGAGCCGGTACAATAGATGCTGATAAGCAAATTTAACTTTATAGGTTTTAATCGTTAAAATTCTTAGTGTATCGAACTTATTACAATTTTGAAATTATAAGTTTCAAAAATATTTTTTCGCGCACATATTTCTTATCACAATACATGATTTATTGTAGCTAATAAAAAGTGAATCGCATGGACATCAAATTCTTAACGAACCAATTGCGTAACTATGAGTTCATATATAATACACATTAAGATTTTTTATAAAGTTTTCACTTATAAATCTATACTCTACGTCGAAATATTAAAACCAAATGTATGTAATCGAATTGTTACATCATGAAACATACATAAAATTTAAATTTGATGAATTCAAATAGAAGCTTTGCGTTTTAATCTTTGAATTTTTTAGCAATATTGAAATTTAAATGTACATACGTAACCGAATTGCTACATTCTCCACTGAAATACACAACACTAAAGATGCAACAAATAATAAAATAATTATAATGGGAGCAAATTAATTAAGAGTAATGTAATAAAATAATGATAAAAAATAAAGATGGGTTAAATTTGTATTTATATTATTTATTTATAGTATTAATAAAAGGGTGCATCGTTGTAAGTATAGAAATGTCGGGGCAACAAATCCATAGTCCGAAAATAACGGGGTACATGTCATTTTTAACAATGTGGGTCACCCTCACATGCCACCATGTGAGAACCCTATGTTCTTTTGGATTTTTTTTTATTTTTTTTTAATTTTTAAAGTGTGTTCGATATAAACGAAAGTATTTTTTTTTTAAAGAAATAAGTGATTTTTTAGTGTATAACTAGTAAAGAGAAAATATCGTCTCAAAAACATTTAGGTACAATTTGAGAAAGTACCAAGACATTGACATGGAAATGTTATAATCAAAGTCGGATCATCGAGGTTGGGAGTCGGTTATTTAATCGGGGGGTCAGGATCAGGGTCGAGAGTCGAGTTTCAAGTCGGGTTCATGATCATGGTCAGGAGTTTGGTTTCAAATCAGGTTCAAGAGTTGAGAGCAGGTTTAAAAATATTTTCGTTACTTCAAGTAGAAAAGTTATTTTTTCTTAAATTTAAGAAAAAAATATGTCCTTTTTTTAAAACAGAAAAATTGATCAAATGTGAAAAAATTTAAAAATATTTTCCATCGTACTACCACACCTTTCATAAACAAATTATGTCAATTCATTTATATACTTGTATTGAAATTGCTCCATCATAATGACTATTTTTTTCCTTCAAAAATATGACTGAAATGTGGCCAATAAAAGCTAATTTTACCACATACTTGAATAGAAAAATGCTCTTATTTATCTATCAAATTAAGATACCTATGAAAAAAAGGCTTAAATCTTTTATTTCGAAAGTCAATGTATATTTTAAAATAATTTAAAGAAAAGAATATAATCAAAACCAAAAATAACAAGGTAGATTTTGGAGAAAACTGTGAATTCTCTTAAACTCAGTTATACCATAATCTAAATATGTATATTAACAAAATTTATTAAAAATATACAAACATTAATTATTATTATATATTAATTTAAAATTTATATAAAATTCATATAATTTAAATTCTAAATCTGCGTCTAAACGTAATAATTTAATTGCAACAAGTCAACAACAACCAAACATAAAACATAGGACCCTCCTATATACTATCAAAAGAGAAAATTTGAAAAGAAATAAATGTTCCATACCATTATAATATAATAATATTTTTTAAAAATAAAATAAAATAATTGCTCATATAATAATATTTAGGAAATTAGGTGTCAATTTGTGGGGCCCTTGAAGATGGAATTCCAACCGCCACGGAAATAGACAGATCTAACAGTGGGACCCACAAAGTATGATCCTGTAATGCAATAACAGCCGTTTGATCCACAAGGATGAAAATTAATTGAATAATTTAATAAAAACGTAATTAATTTGCTATCTTATATTAAACTATATTGATACTGTTAAAAATATAATTCATTTGTTCATTTTTAAATTTTGTATGTCTTTTAAGAAATAATAATTAGTGACCATTTTATTTCACAACTCATATTAATTAATGTATTTAGATATTTGAAAATGATTTAGAGAATACGTGATTAATGTCGAGAGTAAAATAAAAATAACTTTTTTTTGATATATTAAAAGTGATATGTAAAATTAAAATCTATTTTTGAAATATCCAACAAGTAAAAGTTGATGAAAGGAGTAGGGTTACGTATCAGTCAGTTTGATTTTGAAGTTTATCCATTCGACTTACCGGTTATCAGTTTGTACACATGCTAAATTGTTATAGAACCATGAATATATTGGCTTATCAGTCAACATTTTATTGGTTATTAATCGTTATCAATTCGGTTATCGATTAAACCGTTAAGATTTGACGAAAAAAATGTGAAAATTACTTGGAAACAAGGTGACAAACCAAATGAACAATGTACATGAGTTAATATATTGGATCTTGCTCAGAAACAAACATTGACACATTATAGAATAACATGGAGGTTGAGACAACCAGAAATAAAAGTATGAAACTAAACCCTAAGTCAAGAACTTTATATACCAAATGGTATGAATGTAATTTGTTAATTTACTATAGGGTCATCGGTTAATCCGTTAAGAAAAAAATCTTAAACCATTAAGAACGATAGCCCTATAATAAAAAATTCAAAACCGTTATCAAAACTGCTAAATTAATAACCCATTACCAATAAATTAACATATTTTTTTTATTCAAATTCTATATTTCGATTTTGATCAGCCCTAAAAAGGCCTATATACTATCAATACATATAACTTAAATCATAAAGTATGGTAAGTACGATTAGTAATAAGATAAAAATAGTAACCGAGTAAAAATCGTAACTAATTATTTTCAATTTATGTGACATAATTTTTTTCATTAGTTATGTTCCCAAAAACTATCGTAATTTCTCAATTAAAAATAATTTGATATTCTAAACTTGGTATTTTATAATTAATGAGACGATTTACGGTTAAAATAAATATTTATTATTTATTTTAGAATAGAAGTTTGAAAGTCATTCTTTCTTTCTCAAATTCAATATTCAGTAAAAAATAACCGACAAGAGGGAATTGCTCACATGGTAAGCACCTCTCACCTCCAACTCAAATATTGTGGGTTCGAGTCACCAAGAGAGGGGTAAACAAAATGCGACAAACACCTTCACATAAATTGGGATGGACGAGTATAAAATGATACTCCGTCCAAATCAATTCATGTGAAGGTGTTTGACGCTGCATAAAGTTTAAGGAATATGATCATGGGAATATTTCAACTTTTTTTTGAATTTTCCCCATTTTATTTGAAAATCAGCGTTTGGCTATGATAAATCAAATACAACTTTGTATTTGAAAAGAAAAACTTATTTTCACTTTTACTATATTTTCTTCTTTCAAATTTAAACTAATGTTTTATTTTATAAAAAGATCTCAATTTTAATTAGATTTTATATTCAAATTATATTTCATATTTTTTAAGAAAAGCAAATTCAAACAATCAAACATTTTTCACAAACTATGATCAAACACAACTTTAACTTCAACTTCTTCTTCAAAAAGAAAATCAAAATAAAGTAAAAAATATATGTAATAGTATGTAGTAGCTCGTACATGAAATCTAATCTATGATCACATCATATGACTATCGATTTTGATATATTACTCTTCTAGAGCATATTTGATTGTATGTCTAAAGTAAATTAGTCAAATTGAGTGATTTTGCTAGGTTTTAGAAATCTGGGAGAGGGGCATATGAATCATATAGAAAAACTATATCCAGATTCTAAATATTCTTTGCAAAAAGTATAGCCAAACACAACTTCAACTTAAACAATTCAAAGAAAGTGAATGATCAAACACCGCTAAGAATGAAAAATAATAATTTTTGATACTTCTGGTTATGGTCTAAAATAAGATAAATATTTATGGTTATAAATTATTTTACTGATGATAAATAAGGTGTGTCCCTTTTCCAGACCTCGCTAGTGCGAGATACTTTGTGCATCTCATCCCCACCGCCCCCTCCACTCCAAGGCCCCACTACCCACCCTCTTCTACTTCTATAATGTTTTGATAGATTATATATAAATGTTGAAGAAATCCACTTATTTTTCTAGAAAATATTGTTTAGAAAAATAATTTTTTTTGAAAACATTTCCTTCATACCAAACACACACCCTTAAATATTAAATTCATAAAATTAAATTCTGAATGCATCTCCCATCCTCACTTTCAATGTGAAAATTATCGGTTCGAGTCACCAAGAAAGCAATGTGAAAGTTGTGAGTACGAGTCACAGCAAAGAAAAAAGGTGAGTAAACTCCTTGGGAGAGATTAAAAAAAATGGTACTAATAATAATTTAATTATTTGAGAAAAGCATATTATAAATGGGATGAAAAAAAGTAGGCTTTTTAATAGGTTGAAAAAAGTGAGTTTGTGATCAGAGAAGAGTTTCTTTTTAGGCCCAAATATTCTTCTTGGGATTGGTGTGGTTTAAAGTAATTCAATTCCCCCCTATAAATACTCCACTTCCTTTCTTCACTTCATCACACTCATAATTTTTTATTTTTAAAAAAACCTTTCATTTCTTCTTCTCGTTTTTTTTTTCTTCCTCTTATTAGGGTTAATATGTTTCCTTTGCAAAAAATGGTCCTTTTTGTGTTTTTCCACAGCTTTCTTGAACTGCATCAAATTTCAATTCACAAAATGAAAAATTGATTCATTGTTGCGGTTCAATAAGGCTGTGGGAAGATACAGATAGGGTCAAACAGAATTGAATTGGAGTTAATCGGTTGTTTTGAATCGAGGATTTATCAGAAATAATCTCTTAGAGTAAGATCTATGTGTTCAGATCTCACTATTAGATTACACGCGGTATGTTCTTATTGTTTTATATAGTTTCACGATTTTGTGATGCATGGTATGGACGCTTTTGATTTGCAGATCTATTTATGTTAACCTTTTTTCTTAACTATATTTTTATGTATGATTTTATTTACCAACTTGGTATTTGTTTATAGATGCATGGATTTTGCAGGTGTCCATGATGATCTACTATTGTGTTTGTGGATTTGTCTATCTAATATAGATAGCTTTGTGTGGGATGGGTGTGTTTCACTACAGATCTGACGGGTTTGAAAAGAGCAAGATGTATGAGACTTTATTCTTAATTTTATATTATGGTCCTGGTTGAAATTGTATTGAATTTCATATAATTTTGTTTAAATTGTAATGACTTTCATATAATTTTGTTTATTAGTATCAAAATTTTCATGTCATTTTAAATTTTGTCATGTTTCATACATTTAGAGTATTTTGTTATCGGTAGTCTAGTATTAAATTATCATAATATATAAATATAATTTTATGAAAAGTAATTGATATATTCGAATTTAAGATTTCATATTTATGTCTTAAATTAATTATAATTATATATCATTATAAATTCCAAGTTATAGAATAACTTATTTTTAAATATTTTTTATTAATCTTAACCTCATAACCGCTACAATGTCAATGGTGTTGTGGTATATATGGACCACAAGTTTGGCTTGTCATCTTGAGAAATAAGAATTATAGAATAGTTTATATTAAAAAAATATATTTTGTCGAGTTATTTCGGATATATTGTCATTCACTTCATTTGGTTGAATAGTATGTTGTAGGGTGTTCTGTCCATAGATCAAATTATTTCGTGGATTGAATTTCACTTGACTGTCTACGGTTCTATTAAGTTGACTTAGTATTTCATAAAATAAATTATGTTGTAGGGTATTTGACAACATAAAATTTTGGTTGAATAGTATGTTATAGGATGTTTCACTTAGTATTTCATAAAATAAATTATGTTGCAGTGTGTTTCACGACCTGCCTCAATAAAATTTTAATAAAAAGTTGGTTCCTTTTTTTCATACTTGTTTTTTATAATACTTAATTACTAAAAGAAAAAAAAAATATTTAGTGTTTAACTACACATTGTTGTTATTATATATAAGGATGTTAATCAATGTTTTATAATACAATTTGTTGGATGCAGTTGTATAAAGGTTTATTTATTGATACAAATATTAATTAAAAAAAGTTGGGGCCTCAATTTTTTTAGGGCCTAAAGTTTTTACCATTAATTCCTTGTTCCACATTCATAGTAAATCTATATTGATTATATATTGTACAATTAGTAAATTCTTGTTATCGATTGAATAGTTAAATCTTGTTTCATTGAGTCCTAATAAGATATAAATGCTGATTTGTTCAAATTTTAAACTAGTTTGATCAGTTAACTTTGGATATCAAATAATTGACCGAATCTAACCAATTAACTTTTAATATTAGATAATTAAACGATTAATCGACCTAATTTGTAGGCATGTTAGACACAAATTTGAATTAGTTCAATCAATTAAATTTAGAGATTAATGATTAAACCTAAACAAACATGTGTGTGCATACATGGATGTCAGACCAAACTGGACTAGGCCATGCAAGTTTAGCCAAGAAAATGTACACCCCACCCCCACCCCACCCCACCTCGACAGCCAAAAAAAATTCACCTTGGGAAAGAAACTTGTTTAGTCAAAATCTTGCAAATGAAATACAACTACTATATAAAAAAAATATAAAAAAATATTAGGGTTTTTTACTTTTTTGTTTTCCTACAATGGCAAAGACAATTATGTAGCAAGGAACATATACTATAGTGTTTTGTCTTGTTAAGGCTGACATACCTTTATATCAGATCCCACAGTTGTTGCCTCTTCTTTGGATGGTATAAAGATTTTTTTTTTAAAAAAAAAACAATGAATTTTGTATATTATTTACATTTACTCTAGAGTTGCTTGGTCCATCATTTTTTCGGTGTCTGATATTCTCATAGGGTTCGACTGATTCAGATTCACACTGAAAATTTCTATGTTTTGAAGGATATAAGTCATTTTCTAACAAAGGTGATTCCATATTAGAGTTCGAAACTGAGAATTCTGATTAAGAAGGATAAAATAGTAATTAATTTCCCAGAGTTTCATGTTTTTGCACTTTCTTAATATATTTCAAAAAATCACATTATTAAAGTTGTTATCATAAGAAAAAAGTTGTATTCTTGCTTTTTTGCTGTAAGATTCTTGATTAGTGCTTTTAATTATTAATTAATTAATTAATTCAATAGATTGGTTTTTGTTTGCTTTACTTTAGAGGGTCAAGTTCTTTTAATTTTCAGAAACACTGTTGGTTTAAAGTCAAACAGATGGGATCAACATTCAATTAATTAATTAAATTGTTGTTTGGTAGTTTAGTATTTGTCTAATAGTTAAGTGTAATTTTGCATGTGGACAAATAGATAATATTGAAAAGTTAAGATTAGACACCTATAACACCTTTTATTTATTTATGGTGGAAAATAAATTAAAATCACTATATTGTACTTACACAAAAAAGAGTTTCAATTGGATCAAACATAATCTTTTATGTTTGATTTGGCTGTCCTTGGAGCTATTTGAACCTCTTTTGTCCATGAAAAGATGCCACAACAAAATAAATTCATATAAAAGAAAACATCAAAGCTTCTGTGTAAATTTGTATGTATATCCATATATTCAATGTAATTTTATAAATGGAATATATAAAAAGAGGATAAAGTGTATACACACAGCTCACAATTTGTTTTGTAGAGATAGAGAAATTGTTTCTAGAATACAAATCGTCTCAAGTAACACTAATTAACTAACACAATTTGTGTGCTTATATACCTTCAATGTAATTTTATAGATGAGATATATATAAGGAGGGTAGAGTGTATATGCACACTTCACAGTTTGTCTCGTGGAGATAAAGAGACTGTCTCTGAAATATCCCTGGCTCAATTACTAACACACTCATCAATTAATACATATTTTTGTTTAAGTTTATTACTCTTTCTGTCCCTAATTACTTTTCCACATTTCTTCTTTTAGTTGTCTCTAATTACTTGTCCATTTTGACAAATCAAGAAAGGACAATTTTTTTTATCTATTATACCCTTAATTAATTACTTTGAAAAAAGTAGAACTTCTTGAAAATCTTAAATTTTTAATTCATCAACTTCATAATTAATAGGGGTAAAATGGTAAACTCACTATGACAATTATTATTTTCTTAATAGGTGTACCAATTGAAAAGTAGACAAGTAATTAGGGACAGAGAAAATACTTAACTATAGTAAATTAATATACTATGTAATTAAATATCGAGTACGAATAAATTTTCACCTATATATATTAGCCACTTGTTGATGAATTTCTTGTTTATTGCACATGCATTATTCATTTTGTATGCCTGAATTTTTGCTGCTTTGGTGCAGGAAAGATGGGGGGTGGTCTTCTGTATTTTGGGAAGTTTTATTGGGATATGGTTTTATGGGTCATAGGGAAAGTAATTTGACCATATTATTGTTAGTATTTGCTTAAAATTTTTGTGCTTGAATTATTTCTTTTGAATTCCAATGCCAACTCTTTCACATTTTGTAAAATTTTCCACTTGCTATATTTTTTTTCTTAATTTGTTTCCTCCCTATATGGGGGATTGAAAAAACCTATGTCAAACAAACAAATACATTCATAACTTAAATATATTTCGAGTTTTAAAATATGATACTATTCACTTTATAGATAAATATGTTTTTTTTTTTTGGGGGAGGGGTTGTAGCAATGGCGGAGTCAGGATTTTAAATAAGGGTTTAAAATCTGAAAAAATAGATATACGAAGTAGTCGAAGGGGGTTCGACATTTACTATATCTACCTAAAAATTATTTTAACCATGTACAAGTAATATAATTTTCCACTGAAGGGGGTTCAGATGAACCTCCTAACTCTAAGGTGGCTTCGCCACTGCTAGGCAGAGCGTTACAAATCTTTTATAAATAATAAAATAAAAATTCTCAACATGAATAAGTGTAAATAAGGAGGATTAGACCTTACCTTATCAATCTTAATAAGGTAAAAAATCTTTACTAATTAACAAGCACAGAGAAAATAAATGCTAGAGAAAATTAGGTATTTTGTGATCTAACATAGAGTTTATAATACACTTTATGTTGATATTACAAATGAGGATGCTTAAGTAATGCAAGAATATAAAAGTCAAGGATAAAGTTATTAAGTTATCAACCTCAACTTTCTTTTTAATATATGTATAGTTGTATACATTTTTAAACAAATAGTTTGCCCATCTAAAGTAACCTAAAGTATTTTTACTTATATTGTCATCTTCTTCAAATTTGTCCAATAACACTTGATAATTCGTCACTTCTTCTTGAATTTATTTAATCTTGCTGAAATTGTTGACACTATCATATGATTATACTTTGTCAGGTTGAAAAAAATTTCTCAGTCACATTGTCATCCCAACTATACATTGTCTTCCATGTGTATGCTATTTTGCTTTTGTTACTTTCAATTCTTTATTGCCTGGGTGAGAGATATCCATCCTTGGCTATCTTATCAAAGCATATCATCCTTATCTTCGCTGTCGAATATATTATTGCCCAAATCAATATCAAAACATATATATATATATATATATATATGGACTAAGTCCTCATTTTTTAATATAAAATTTTTCAATGTAAATTTAAATGATCGAGCCAAAAACAAATATTAGACATCAGACAACAAACCAGGAAAAAAGTAAGTTGGAATGTGATGTTATAAGAGTAGTTGCAAATGTTATTACTACTTGACAATTATGTCCATGTTGCAAAAGGAGCCAATAGCTATATGTTTGAATTCAAGTCCATTTCATGGTAGACAAAGTTTCCATTAACTGTTGAGGGGCCATTTTCACTATCAAATTTATACTATTAGCTAGCAACCATGTTCATGGAGTTTATATAGTTTTATTTAATGTTATTTCCATCATAATAATAATAATTAAAATAATAATAATAATAATAAATTGATGCTAATAGTGACATGACTATATTTCTATTGCTTTCCAACATATTGGGACATAAATAGTTGTCCCTCTTTTTTTGTTTTAACTTTTCCTCTATAGCCATATGCTCTCAAAATCATTGGCCACTCCCATAAATTTTACTTTATTTTGCACATGCCAATGATATGCATCCATTGTTAATTTATCGCTAAATAGATCATAATTCATGACTAATATGTCATTAAATAGAATTAACGGGAAATTTTTATCGTTTAACGATAAAAATAGCCATGTTAGCTACGCCATTAAAATAAAGAAAACACTTTTACTTTTACCATTAATATAACAGAAAAAAGTTATATATACCGTTTCCCCTCGGCCCATATTATTATTATATATAGATGGTAAAAGTATTATCATTTGGTTGGAAATACTAGGTTTTCTATCAAACAATCGAAAGTGGATTATTCAAAATCTATATTTAGTGAATTTAGAATTTATACTATTTTATTATATGTATATATTTAAATATTTCTTTCATATTCATATACACATATATACATAATTCAAGTCAAAAGCAACGAATTCAACCAAACATACAAAATCCACCTCTCCAAATTAAATAGCTAGCCAACACAACATGATCTGCTAGCCAGTGGCGGAGCCACGTGTAATGAAAGGAATTCATCGGAAATTTATACTGCTATACTGCACAACCAGTATATATACACACACAATTGAGATAATATATATTTGAAAAGAAAAAAAATCTTAAAAGTTCACTTAATTTTTTAATAAAAAGAATTCGAATAAACCTCTTACGATACTCTGACTCCACCTCCGCCAGTAGCTAGCTAGCTAGCTTTGGTGTTTAATTTTCTGCATGGTACTATAATTTAATACACATAATTGTGTTGTACAAGTCCAACAATTATTCAAGAAAAACTTTATGGTGCCAGCATTTTTGCAACTCACTTACATATATATCCTGCAAAGTTAGCCAGAGAAAAGAAATGATTTCTCCATAATTAATAATATAACATTCTGACATTGTTTTAAATATAATAAAATCCTCAAATATTAGCCGTTGCAATAAAGAGAGTAACCACCAAATTACTTTTTAGGGTCTGTTCATCAGGAACGAAAATGAAACACTTAGGTGTCTTACTTATTTTTTTAGTATTCTTTTTTGGTTTTTCACTCGGTGTCCGGAGTTCACATTAGAGCTCCGACTAAATTCGGATTGCGCTCTGCAGAGCCCATTCGGGGGTGGTGCTCCCAACAGGATTTTTTCCATACCCAGGGCTTGATCCCGAGACCTCTAGTTAAGGGTGAAACACTCCCACCAGTGCACCACAACCCATGTTGGTTAGTATTCGATACGTAAGTAAGAAATATTATTCTAGAAGTATTTGTGTATAATCTAAACAAATATTCTAAGAGGTGATCTGGCGATTAGGGGTGTGGGTGGTAGGGAAGGGGGCTATGGGGGTGACGGGGGGTGGGGTGAAGGTGAAGGTGAAGGTGAGGAGTGTTGGAGGGTATTGGGAAGAGAATCAACGTAAAATGTGACTTATGAAACTTGTTTTCCCTATTTTCATCAGGAAACTTATTTTCCTTATTTTAGGAACTCGTTTTCCAAAAATTTCGACCAATCAATATGAAAAGATTGAAAAAATATATTTTCTCATACCAAACAACCCTTATTAGTCCTCTTCAATTCCCTTTATATGAGGGAAAAATATAATATCATAGATATCATAAAATTTGACTTTTATATACAATATGATTATCTGATAGAATAAATTTAATTTAACGTAAGACCAACCCCTCTAGCTCGACCCCTATAATTATGAACATAATTATAAAAGCAAAATGAACTAAAACAAGTATGTTACATAGTAAATATTTTACTCAATCAATTCAATACAATGCAAACTTTAATATGGGCATAGTAAATCTTTATGATATGCATTAATTAGTTGATAACCTACTAAAAATGATAATTGATCTACTATTTATACATTATAAGTTAAAATTTGCTCATAGTATAAATAAATCTTTACACTATATCAATTACTAGTAATAATTTCACCCCAAAAATTAATTGTTGTTACTATACCTTCCTCAAACATTTAAGAAAGTTTGAGTGTTTAAACAAAACAAAAAAACTATATTTATATAAATAATAATGCAATAAAAGTAGTACTCTCATATCTTTTTAAATTTCACAGAGCAACCATCCCTTATTGTCTGGCCTATTTAAATAACCATAGTCTACCCTAGCTAAGCTAGCTACCTATATATACATACATCATGGGCTACACATTGCAAACCAACTTTGCTCAGACTCTTTTAAAATATCGGATTTGAAACATATTCGTAACATTTTTAAAGAGTCTGAATAATATAAATGTTACCATATATACATGTATAGTAAGTTAAACTACTTCTCCTCTAATTTGTTATGAATTGCTTAACTATCACTGGTATGTTGATAGCAACTCCTTTTACCCCCCACCCTACACACACACACAAAAAAAAAAACTTGTATAAGATTATTTTTTTACACTATAAGATTAAAACAATTCTTTAGTTAAGATGATTAATTAGTAGATATTAGAATCTAAATTAGCATTAAGCACTATGGAATAATCAAGTTTACACCTTTTACACAAAGATAAAAAAAAAAAAAAAAATTTAAAAAAATGTATATATATACTATATGTTGAATAACTCTAGATTTCTTCGTATTTTTTTTAATCTATGTAGTGAAAATTTTAACTTGATTATTCTCATGAATTGGTCATTTATAAACAAATGACAAATTTTAAGTACATTAGGCTAATACTCACATTTTTATAGAATATGATCACCAAAACAGAAAGAAAAAAAAAAGCAGCAGCAGCAACAACAACAACAATATGACTTTTTTTAGATAAATTAATTTATATCTTTAATCAGTAGTATTATCAAAATCTAAGAGTCTTACTGCCTAACATATATTCTGAATTTTGATGACAAAAGGAATCCACAATCGATATTTTTTGAACGCACACATGATAAATCCGTTTTAGTATAATGACTTACAAATCACATGAGAGACGTAAATTATATCATGCAAATCTCGTGCGATAAATTTGATTGAGAAAATATGCAAGAGATTTCAAATCTCACAATTTAGAAAGGTGTCCTACTCAATCAATTCGACCACCTTACATATGCTTAATATCTTTTTTCATAAATGTCAATTTATATAACTTAAAATCTTTGTGTTAAAACTGAATTGAGAATTGAGATTTTTTGTCTTTTTAGGTGTTTTATATATCTTTAAATGGTAAGTGAGAAGGACAAGGGGTGTGGTTAAAAGGAATTATTATTTATTTTTTGTCTCATATATAGTAACAAAATTTTAACCTTTTATTACCCAAAAATAAATAAAATTTAATTATTTTTTTTCACTGAAATGTATGAAAGATCACAGAGAGAGCAAAAACAAAAGTGCAAACAAGATGAATTTATATCAATAATTGATGAAAGCCAGGGAATCTTCTCTGCCATTTTTTTCACTATGTTTTCAACACTTTGATTTTTTTTAAAAGTCAAGAAAATCAGGAAAAATAATATTTTTAAAATGGAAAAAAACTATAAATGAAAGAAAATGTAATTTCCATTAAATAATAAGTGTACAAAATGAGAAAAATCCAAAAGTTTCTCCTTTCCCTTTTCAAGAAACAATAAACCAAAAAAAGGGGAAAAATTAAAGCCTTCCATGGTTTAAAAAATGTGGATCTGATTTTCAGTGGCAAAGACATAATTTTTCACCAAAAAATTTAAATTTATTCTTTATACATACAATGTAATTTTTCAATAAAAAGGTATTTATCACGGCTAATTTTGGGGAATTGATTTCAAAAGAAGTAGAATTTTCACCGATAGAGCTTATCATTTACTCTCCATATATAATTTTAAACCGACACATATTATTTAATGTAATTTTCAGACGAAAGGTATCTGCTCCGGCTGATTTTTCAAAACTAATTTCAAAAGTCTTAAAAACCATAATTCCCTATAAAGGTGTATAATAGGTAATTAATTCAGAGAATTCACAATATTAAGTATGCCAAGTAATTGAATTATCTAACTCATGACCAATTTAAAAGTGAATTTTAATAAAACAAATAAAAACTATATAGTAAAATAATTTTCAAGAATTTACCATTAAAATTTGGCTTGATTATCTTCAAGTGTACTCCAATATGAGAAGGAAAAGCAAAAAAATAAAGTCCAAAGCTTGCCATCTTTTCCCACAGCTTTCTTGGACTTTCATAGCTTCAAATCTCATCTCAAAATTATTAATTTAGAGATCAAAATTTAGCAAGAAGAAGTTCAAGAAAGCTGTGGAAAAGCATGACTAGGACTTAGTCATCGTCATCGATCAACAGCCAGCGTAATACTTGTCAATTCTTGAAGATTTAATATAAGGAAAAATTGAACAAGTAAAAAAAAAGAAGAGAAGAATTTGAGAAAATAGTTGATTTGTGAGAAGAGAGAAGAGTTAAAGACATAGGCCATATAGATATAGAGAATGAAACAAATTAATGTGTTGGATGGACCACACTAGCAATATATAAATTTTATTGTGTGAAATTTTAACCAGCTTTATAGAGGAGACTAAAGGGAAGTAGGGTTCATTTTCCCCACATATAATGCCTACTTTCTTTATTTTGTGAGTGCTATGTGGGGTAGCTAACATACCCCCAATCTTAGATGGCTCATAAACTATATGCATCAATATTCTTTTAAAACTTTATTCAGAAATTTTGAGTTTGAATCTCTGAGAATGAAAAAAAATCTTGTTGGAATAATCACTTTTAGAAATGTCCTATACAATGAATGAAATCGAATTTAATCTAGCCTTAATAGCTATTGAATACTAGAAGACAAAGAAAAATAATATTTTAAAAACTTATACGCATTAAGGGTGTGTTTGATATGAAGAAAAACGTCTTTACATAAAATATCCTTATGTAAAATATTTTCCTGAAAAATGAGTGAAGTTTCTTATCTATTTTCTAGTGGTTAGTAAATAAAACAAAAGAAATAACCCTATAATCATATTATATAATTAGACAAATATTAGAGAGACAAGGGTGGTGGCAATGGTATAAGGGTCATTAAGAATGTGTTTGATATGAAGAAAAACGTTTTTACATAAAATATCCCTATGTAAAATATTTTTCTCGAAAATGAGTGAAGTTTCTTATCTATTTTGTGGTGGTTAGTAAATAAAACAAAAGATATTATCCTATTATCATATTATATAATCTAGATAGACATTAGAGAGACAAGGGTGGTGGCAATGGTATAAGGATGCGGGTGGTGGAGGTGAGGTGTGCTAGAGCTGTGGGTAGGGATGAGACAATTAATACTTAATGTCATTTATAAACTTGTTTTCGCTAGTTCCACTAAGGAAGATATTTTCTCTATAATTAAGAATTTATTTTTCTAGAATTTTTTTTACCAATCAAATATAAAAAAAATTAAAATCAACTTTTGAAAAATATTTCCCTTCATACTAAACACACCCTAACTAATACGCTAATAGTGTGCAATATCTTTATACAATTAAGTTAAATTGCCTTACAATACTATGTATGTAACTTGCTACAACAAAATAGATTTAAATATATGCACACACAGTGCAAAATTTATTTTATATAATCAATATAGTTCAACTCTAGATAACAGGTTCCCTCCCATTTTTACCAGATTATTCAATAGTGTTTACAAAAAATTAAAATTGTTTTATAAGTGATCTGATTATATAATTATTATCAATGTATTTTGAAAAAATAGAAGGAAAATGATAAGGGCATCCCATCCCCATCACATGTCACCATGTGTCCATATATATATATATATATATAATTGTTGGGAACAAAGGATATGGGGTTTTTATGGTCCCCCAAAATTATAAGTTTTATTTTCTGCAGAATCATACATATACACTTACTAATATATATTATCTTTGATTTAAATACATTCAAGAATGTAGATTTTTGTTTGTTTAAAGAAAATTTGGGTCATTCTGGAAAACTTAAAGAAAAAAGAAGTGGACCCTATAAATATGCCCTCCATTGCATGTGCATGCTCTTATTTATTTATTTATTTATTTCCTAAAATGTAGAGGATTTTCAGATGTGGAAATAATAAGTTGGAATCCTGCAAGGTGATTTTTCTATTTATCTTATTTTAAATTGATTAGCGTGACAATCAAATGATGTGGTGAAGTGAATGATATTACTTTTTTCTTCGTTAGAAATTTCAATAGGGAGTGTTTTTCCTTGAATGAGGCTCTACACGATTACAACGTGAAAATCCTTAGAGAGCGTTTTTCTTTGAGTGGGACCCTATGTGATGTGTATCGAATTAACTGGACTTCCATATAAGTAGCAAACACCATATAAAAATCAAATTAAAAAAAATGGTCAGTGTGGGCTGTTAATTATTCATTTACAATTATTTAGAAATAAGAATTGTATGGTATAAAAGTGTATAACAATGATAAAAGTGAAATAACATAAAATTATACCATAACTGAGACGAGATCAAATTCCAGCATAGATAAAAATCCTAAGTATTTTTTTTCATATGTCTCATTTTTAGTGGACAAAGTTTATCTAAATTACATAATTATACATATTTCACTATCATATATATATAATTATTATCCGTATTTTTAAAATATTGTGTATCTTACCACTAATTAAGAGTTTCCTACCATATATTAAAGAATATAGACTTATTAGATACATGCATTTGTGCTATCAGATACAATAAAATAGGGAAGAGAGGCGAGTGATATTGGGAGGGAGGCGAACGAGATTCGTATCTATCCCAGATACATGGGAGAATGTCGAGCGAGATGGGAGAGAGGCGAGTGAGGCAAGCGAGATTTATTATGTATCCCATATACATGCGAAAGCACTTAGATACAATGTATCTAGAACAAATTTCACCTAATTTTGATCTTATGTATCTGAGATACATGTATTTAGATGTATCTGAAGCCACCAAAATCTGATAAGATACGTAATATTACAAACTAGAATGTATCTAAGTAATTAGCTCTTAAACTAGTGAAATTCACGTAAGTTTCCTTATTTATATTACTGGAAGATAACGGTGTAGTATCACATAAAATTGATCTGACACCACAATTATCACAATAAAAAAGTGAGATAACATAGAAATATACGATAAGCGAAAAGAGATAAAATTTTAGCAAAGACAAACTACTAAGCAATTTCTTTCTATCTATTAAGCTCTTGATGAACATAGTTATCTAGTATTTATACTAATAGGGAATAACAATATTGCATATATTTCATAAAATTAATTGATATAGGTCTGAATTGTTTTCAACACCACGATTATCACAATAACAAAAGTGAGATAACATACAAATATATAATAAGTGAGAAGAGATCAAATCTCAGTTGAGATAAAAATATTGCTAAGTAATTTTAATTTTTTTATCTATTCAAATTTTGATAAACAAAATTACACAATATTTATATTAATGGGAGGCAACCATATAACATGTATCTCATGAAATTAGTAAAAAAAATATGCAAGTCAGGGATAAAGCTAATGTATTCATTACGAGTTTGATCGAATTCAAAGAGGTTGAGAAAATAAAAAACACATGCCTTAAAAGTTGGGAAAATTATTATTTTTTAAAAATGTAACTCCATATTTGTTAGTGTTGAGGGTGGGGGTCTAGCTAAGCATGTTACTTGACCATTGTGTGTGGGATGTGGGCTCCATCTTCCCAATGGCCAATCAGAATTTAGCTTCAGTTATTTATTTGTAATATTCAAATTATAAAAAAGGTAAAACAATTTAGTTTTATATAACGTAATTTTAAATATATTTAGTCTTATAAGCATTTTGAATCAATAGCAATATATCTGACTAGAAGAGGCTCATATACAAAATAATGCGAGTTAATATCTAAAACTACAGATTCAATTAGTCGAAGTTCAAAAATTTAAAAATTGAAATTTCACTTTTACTATCAATAAATTTGGTAAAGAGATTACAAATCACGTCCCAAATAAGCTTCACTCATGAATATTTGAGAAATTATTTTCGTTGTTTTTACAAATCTTTTTTATTTTATCAACAAATCATCACTCATAAATTCAATTCCAACATTATTTGCCTTTAAATTCAGAGCAATGCTTCACTTGCCTTCTTTAAATTTTAGACATCATTTCTATAACAATCATCATTTATAAAAATATTTTAATATTTATATTATGTTACATATTTGTTATAATGACATTTCGCTCTAGTAACAAAAAATATCTGCAGACTGAATAAGTAATGTTATTATAGAGAAATTTAACTGTACCGATAAATAACTTGTTGAAACTGATCAAACTACATGCTCTCAAAAAACTATAAATGTTCAAATATTTATTTACTCAAACTATATATATATATATACCTCCATCAGTCTATCTGTCATTAGTCATCAACCACCCGTGCATCTATCACTTTGATTTCTTCTTTTGTTTCTGCTTGGATCAACTTGACACCTATTTCCATTTATATATATATATAATTTGAGTAAATAAATATTTGAACATTTATAGTTTTTTTAGAACATGTAGTTTGATCAGTTATATTTTAAATGATTTTCTTGTGTAATTACTTTTTGTAACGTCAATGCAATTTATAGTTGAAGGGTCGATAAGAAATTCTCTCTCACTCTAATATAATTGTAAGATCTGCGTAAATTATAATCTCAGCATATTCTACTTTGTGGGATTATATTTGATATGTTGTTGTCGTAATGCAATTTATAAAATTTAACTCTTTAAAATGAAATTACTCTAAACATGTTATGGTATTTATTAATTGGACCTTTTAAAGTTGTACATGGTTATATATTTGGACTATTTTAATGGTTCAAATTGTATGTTTCATATTATTGCAATTAACATATCAATCAAGGAATTACATAAATCAATTTGATAGTTTAGGCGTACTAGATATGAATATTTTGATTTCCTAGGTGGATTCACTATGGCAAATGTTAGAGCGACAATCGTTAGTATAAAAAGTATATATATTTATAAATGAAAGAAAACAATGGAGGCTATATAGTTTGGTAGGTAAATGAAAGAAGAAATTTAAGGTAAATCAATACTTTTGGGATATATTTGAATCTTTTGATTGCTTATGTGGCTCCACGATGACAAATGTCAGAGCCAAGTTAGACAACCGTTAGTATAAGCCATAAGGGCATATTTATGGGGAAAATATAGTGGGGAAAGTCATGGGCCGACGGGTAAATGAAAGGGCAAACTTAAGGCAAATCAATACTTTTGGGATAAATTTGAATCTTTTGATTGCATGCCCATGTGGCTCCACTATGGCAAATCTCAGAACTAAGTTACACAACAGTTAGTATAAGGGTATATTTATGGGGAAAATAAAGTGGAAAAAGTCATGCGCTGATAGATAAATGAAATAATTTTAAGGTAAATTCAACATTTTAGAGTAAATTTGAATCTTATGTGACTCCACTATGGCAAATGTCATAGCCAAATTATACAATAGTTAGTATAAGGATATATTTAAAAAAAAAAATTATAGAGATTGTAACAAGCCAATTATAGATACGTGAAAGGGCAAATTTAATACTTTAAGAGTAAATTTGAATCTTTTGATTGTCTATGTGACTTTGATCCACTACGATAAATGTCATAGCCACGATAGATAACCTTAAATATAAAGAGTATATTTACAAAAGAAAAGAGTGAGGGCTATCATGAACCGATAGGTAAATGTAAGTGCAAATTTAAAACAAATCCAACACTTGAAGGGTTAAACTTGAACTTTTTCTTAATTATTTTTTACCCCTATGCTGCAGTAAAAAAATAAAAAAGTTGAGGTAAAAATTGTCTTACACTGTCATATTCTGTCTCATTTCACTTCTCAGAGGGAAAAAATAGTGTATAATTTTAACTCTATAGTTGGAATTGTTGTCCATAGGAAATCAATTTCCATGTTTACACTTCAACTGATGCAAACATTGGACATTGTCACTCCACTTTTTCCTAAAAAGATTATATGGTTTCTGACAAAAGAAATTACTGCAGCATCTAAGTTGACATGTCTATGATAATATTAAATTATATACATAGAATGTGTAACGTTTTTTGATTTTCTCATGTTTTATTGGTCAAAATTTTGGAAGACGTTTAGTTTAAGAAATGACTTTCCTTAATAGAAATAGAGAAAACAAGGTCTACAAATAACATTTCATATTGATCATATTGTCTTCGTTCTCCAACACTCCTCATATTCACTTTCAGTCCAGACTCTAAGTGATAATATGCTATAGGTTTCTTTTAAAAAAAGAAGTGAGTGTTATTTGTAGAAATAGTAAATTTTTCATATGCGGGGAAATAACTTTTAGAAGAAGTTTGATATATCTATATAGTACTAAGAAGATGAAGAAATTGTATTCTTCTTATAATAGTTGTCTAAATTATATACAATTAATTAAAGATGAAGAAATTGTATTCCTACAACCATACCTCTCAACCCTTAATAATATATACTTTGAAACTAATTGTCATGTATAGAGGGTGGACACCGGAGGATGAAACTTATAGTTATGGATTCGATTGAGCTTAATATTTTCGAAATACAAAAGATATCTAAAAATTACTAAAATTTTAACATACATAATTTTTTTGAATTCATAATTTCCAAAACAATAAATTTAGTGTTAAAAATTGTAAAAATCAAACTCATTAAATTTAAATTTCGACTACGCTTACGAAGATAATGCTCAACACATATGACCCTATTTTGGGGGTGGATACACCATACAACATATAAGTTTTGGCTTGGATATCATATATATATATATATTATGAATATCTATTTAAATAATATGATCTGTGAAATCAGTTATATTTCAAACTTACTAAATTCAAATCCTGAGTACGCTATTTTGAATTATTTGTTCAACGTGAGTATACACTACACTTTTTTGGGGGGTATTGGGCTGGGCCACAAATTGGGCCATGGGCCTGCTCTGACACGGCGCGTCGTATGTTTTCACGTGTGCTGCTGGTGCACAGTAGCCTTGCCGGCGCATCTTTAGCGTTTTTTTTTTTCCTATATTAATTTTAGGTACTAATTAACTGCCAACTTCTTCTGTTTAGGAACTGTTTGTTTAGTTCACAATCACAAGATATATGCATGACATGTCCTGCCTATGAAACATCTCTTGAAGATATGACATATGACTGATCTTTTCTTCCTACCCCCCCCCCCCTCCCCGCGCTAGGTATGGTTGAGGAGTTTATTCGAATCGTTTCTGTGAAAAATTTATATTGTTTATCTATATAGTAGAACCTTTTCTGTTTGTTCGTCTGTTTACTTCTTCATTGATTGAGATTTCTTAGTAAAATCTTGATTTTGCCAATGTCCTGCCGCCTATAGACGAATTCAAAATTTAAATTTGATGAGTTTTGAATTTTATTGAATTTTTCGAGGATTTCTTTTACTCGTATGTAGAGGATTTTTCGTAGTATTCAAATTTAAGAGAAATAGTGAGACTTTATTTAATTATGAAACCAAGAAGCATATTGATTTGATGAATCAAGGCCTGAAGTTGGTTCATCGAGCTAGAAGAGAAAAGGATTCAAAACATACATACAAAATATATGGTATCAATACACATAATAATAGTAATATACACTTCTTTGTCTATTGAGATTTCTCCTAGCTAGCCATTATCTTGATAGAAAAAACTGCCTTACTTTGTATTTGTGCACACAATTATTAGTGTATTTGTGCGTATATAATATTTTGATGTAGGAATGTAATGTATATGTGCGCATAATAATAGTGAAATACATTATATTCACGCATATAATGATGGTGAAATACACTTGTCTATTGATATTTCCCTAGTCATCAACTTGATAGAAAGACATGTCTTACTCTGTATTTGTGCACATAATAAGTGTATTTGAGCGTATATAATATTTTGATGGCGGAATACCTTGTATTCACATGTTTACAATATCTCTATCTAATTATATCTATATGAATAATATAAAGTAGAAAGTACAATTATATGATTCAACAAGAATATAGAGAAGCAATAAGTTACAAAAGTCTTATTGAGTACTATTGAATACAGTTCATAAAATTTGGCCCAATTTTCTCATAATAACAACTATCCTTATTTCATTGTCATGTACCACTTTTTTTTTCTTTCATGGACCCTTTTATTTTTGAAAAATAATTATTGTAATGAAATTTTAAATTTTATTAATAATAATTTAGAAGTTTTACCAGTAGAATTTGAAATACATGAAAGTAATTATTTTCAATTATAAGAGTTGAAAAGTAATTATTTGTCAAATTTATCCTATTTTCTAGTGTGTTGTTTTAGTCTTTCAAACTTTTTTTTTAATTATATACTCTCAATAACGAATTACTCACATATTATTTAAAAGAAAGAGAAAATAAAGATTAAATTTCTATTATAATATATCAACATCACCATAAATCTTATAAACGCACCCTAACTTTTTTACTTTCATACTCGAGAAAAGACAATTTTTCTCAATTTTCAAAAACTGAACTCGAAATCAAATTCTATCTATCTCCATTGCACACACAAGAAACATCAACATAGACATGAAAAGAAATTTACCAAATACAACATTTATACCTTGAAATAGCTAAAGTAAAATTTCAAACAAGATATATAAAATAAAAATGAATCTTTTTAAAAATTGGAAGTGTCATATTAAATTACCACATCAATCAATTTCTTCTATTATGCCAAACATGTAACCATAAAAAAGAATACATTACTACCATTTCTAGGACTGTTATGAGTACTTATAAGGACCACAATTTTACTATTTTTTACAAATTGATTTGCTGGCAAAATAATTTAAAAATTGTACTCAAAGACAAAATCAGTTTCTTCTGAAAAGAAAAAAAAACAGTTTCCAAAATTAACTATTTTTCCTCCTCCTCCTCTCTCTGTCAACTCTATTTTAAAATGTGAAACCCCACCTCAAGTTTGGGAAAAAAATTATTTTTTTAAATTAATTGTTAAGTGACATTTTTGTGAATTTAATTAACATAAATTGAGGTTCAAATTGGAGTTGTTAGTGACAAAGGGCAATATTTAGCTTATAATCAAAAGAGGGTAAAAGTAATCATTTCTTCCTTCTGTCCTAATTTATGTGATACATTTCAGATTTTGAGATTTAAATAAAAAAAAATTACCATAACTTTTTATATACCTTTTAAATGTTTTGAATTATCAATTATTGTGACTTATAATACTTTTCACGAATTTACTAAGTATGTAAATTTTAATTTAAAAAGTTTAAAGATTCCATGCCCGAATTAATAATAAAATTAAATTATTTGATTATAAAAACTAAAAATTGTGTCACATTAATTAAGACGAGTAGCAAATTATAACAAGGTGGTTTTGAATATTTTCATAATTTATTATTTTTTATTTATGAACAATGTGAATGGTGTCAGTGTGGTTTGATTTAACAAAGGAAAATGACAGAGAGAATGATAAAGATGTTTCTACAAAAAATTATTTATTTATTTATTTGGTCCCATTCCACACGTGGGGAGGGGTCTATCTTTCAGTACTCATTATTACTAATTATTATTATTATTATTATTATTATTATTATTTTGTAATTTTCAAAGGGTTACAAATGGACAACTAGATGTGTTTATATGTAAATAATTATTATTAATTATTTTTTTTTGTAATTTTCAAAGGGTTACAAATGGACAAGTTGATGAGTTTATATGTCACCGTAAAAGCTTATTCGCATATGATATTTATATCAACTTAATATATATAACATAAGAGTTTTTCACTCACATTTATCACTTAATCATAATTAAGAACTATGTATTTGCTATTAAATTTTAACTAATTATAGTTAAAATATTATTTAATTTGGTGTAGATAAAATTGAGAATTTTTTTAAAAGCTAATTATCTTGGTATATGGTGAATTGGGCCTCTCGTATATGGGCTTGTAGTAGATCTAGTAAGCAAGATCATGAAATAGAAGGCCCAAGGTGAAGAATGAAAAGAAATTTTCGTATGTAGCTATACTTTTGCCTTTAATAGTTTCCATATTTACGAAATGTAATAACAATTTGTATTCACTGCACGTAGCGCTAGCATATTTACTAGTAACTATATAAACTTATAGTCCAGGTACTATGTTGATATTCATAAACTACATAAAAAGTGGTACTTTTTCGTTTTTTTAAGAGTCAAACAGTTTAATTAAGTTTGACCGGCAATTTACACATGGAATGTTCAATTTTTTTTGAAATAAAATTTATATATTCATAAACTACGTAAAAAGTACTATAAATCATAATAATTGACAATTCAAAATATTTAAAAGATAAATTTGTTTGAATCTCAAAATGCAAAAAGTGTCACATAAATTAGGACGGAGGGAGTACATAAAAATGAGTGATTTTAATTTAAACATCGATCCTACCTAGGTCCGCCCCTGGATTTGAGGTGATCATATCCATCTTTGATTTCGAGTGACACAATATGGCGATTGTTGTCTTGATCGAATTCTGCACCAAGAAATACACCTTCTGATGGACTTGAATTATGATGGAGTGACAAGATTAGCCTTCTTAGGTTCGAGTTTTGAGTACACATTCACCTTTGTTAGGAACATTTTATCTCGATATAGGTAAATAACTCAATATTCAATCAGATGCACCATAGTATAGGCGTCAACAGATAATATTATGCTAATTTTATGAAGATTCTACGAGTTCACGTACTCCATATATAGGCTATAAATTTGTGTCTGACGAAATTTTGTGAGCAAGAATTGAAGTGGGAGGTGATGAAACAGAGAATAAAAAAGGATTAATGGATTTGGTGAATGAGTAAGAAAATTGGGTTCTTGAAGAAGTGAAGAATCATGGGATTATGGGGTTTTGGTTTTGGATTGGAGTATTTATAGAAATCAACTTAAACATGATTGGTGATTTTGGTCTGCCACTTAAACTTATACAAAGTTAAATAAGTAGACATACATCTTCATTCTCCAATTCTGGGTGTGGACAAGTAGGTATATAATGAATAAGTAGACACACACGTCTTCCATGACAATTTGCTATCCTACATGTATTGTGTTGCGTAGGACGATGTGTCTACTTGTTCAACTTTATACAAGTTGTTTAAGTGTCTACTTGTGAAAATCTAAAGTTGAAGGGTGCAGATGTCAGATGAGGCTAAGTTAAAGGGCACGTTTATATATTATGCCAAAATACATTGATCATTATTGACCTAATAATTTGGTTTACATTCGTTTGCATTGTATCTTTATAATCTTGCATTGGTATACATTGATCCGTATTTACCTAATAAACTATATACATTTGTCTGCATTGGGATACGTTGATCCGTTTTCACCTAACAAATTTGTATATATATGGAATGAAATTATTGGATCTCTAATTATTTTTTGCAAATACACTCTACCAAACGACCCCAACAAAATAATCGAAGAGAATGAACTTAATAAAAGCCCATTACCTAGTAAGAAAGCCCGATCAATCATTGCATCAATAGCCATTTTAGGACTGTTCTTTAAAACATAATCGGTATTGCAAAGTATTTAAATTTTAGCCATTATTTCTTCTTTAGCAGCTTCAATCTTCTCCCATGCTAATCTACTTAACGTAAATTAAAAAGCATAAGTGTAAAAATAGAAATTGCTTAAAGGAAATCTTCATACCATTTGAAACTTCAAAACTCATAAAAAAATTTATCGTGGACACAATGTTCGAACTTGGAGACATAGATGTATCTTACGTTGCAAGTCTTTGGAACTAACAAAATGATTGATTGTCATGTAAAGTTTAGAGTGTGGTCTAATATTTTTTTCATAAGAATTTCAATTTGCTCAACAAAAATAAAATAAAAATATTTACACCATGGTGCTATCAAAAAATACTAAGTAGTGCACTTGGTGCTAATTTGTAGAATATATTGTGATAACAAGATTCCAAGTTCCAACAAACATATATATATCATCCTTAGTTACTTTAAATAAAGAACATGAAATTTTAGGTATTTGTCAAATGAAATTCTAAATTCCAAACATGAATATTGATCTTTGCAAGCATATTTCTTAAAGAATAAAATAAAATAGGACGTTTACAGATGTGCAGTAAAAGATCTGAAAAAGGTGGAAAATCAAAAAAAAAATTGTAATAAAAGATCACACACTTATATGTACTGTGAATAGAATATTCGAAAGATATACAACATATATACATGGTACATATTTTGTAAGTAGTTTTTCTCTCAATAGATACTTATGAAGTGTATAATATTTTTAAAAATAATTAATTATTTTTGGCTGCATGATTAATATTCCCATTAATTTCCCAAAAAGGTCCTATTTCCTTTATATACTTGATAATCACCAAGTTCCTTTAGAAAACTATTATGAAAAATCTTTCTTGAAAAAAGAATTTTTTTTCTTTTCTTTTAGTGGGTAAAGAATCAAGACAAATTCCATTATTACATCTATGCATGAAAACAAAGCAAAGTATCTAATGCTGTAAACATAGTCATTATTAAATCTTCTTTTACATAAATTTCAACACTTAAAATTCTTTTGTTAAAAGATAATATAAAGGGTCGTTTGGTTGCTGGTTAAGATGTGATTTATTTATGTGTTAGATTTTGTATAACTTGTATTATCATATGTAGAATAGAAAATAGAATAACTAATACATGAATAATCATAGTCAGTGCTAAGTGTGGGCAATATTTCAAACTCTTTTCGGTGAAAAATTACATTATATATATAAGGTTAAAATTATCTTTGATGTATATATAGAAATTGTTGATTTTTCTTAGCTACTTTGTATGTTTACCTCTTAATATTTTAATCTTCAGATGATGGTCGGTAATCCTTTAGTGAAAATTCTGACATCACGTGATTAACTTAAAAAAATGTATTAGCTATTGTCATCTAGCATTTATTATTTCCTGCTGGCCATAATGTTGACCAAGTCAAAATAATTTTAAAAAACGAAAAATCAAGAAATATTCTTTGCCTTTATAAAACGTTTTCTAGTCGTTTTGACTCTTATAGAAAGTAAAGTAAGTAAGAATTTGGAATATTTACAAAAGGAATCAAATGAAAAAGCTTCTTTTTCTAGTGAATGCAGTTTTGGAAGTTTTGGTGGTCTCTTTTTCTTGTTATTTTCTGTCCATCCAAAGTCACATGAGAAATAATTAATATCTTATAAAAAAAAAATATTTTTGGTATTCATATTAGAGTTAACTAAATTTGAATTCGCGTCGAAAAGTTTCACATTAAGGGTAAAACGCTCCCTAACAATTAATGTGATTCCTTATTTGGGGAACTCAAACCCGAGACCTCTGATTAAGGATGAAGTACTTACCACTCCGCCACAATTCTTCTTGGTCATATTAAGCTATAAAAGATAATGATAATTTATTTTTTTATTTTACCTTTAATATTAACTATTTATTTCAAGTTATTTTTCAAGTTCACTAAATATTATACATCTAATATAGATATCATTATAAAAATGTATTTTTTATTATTTATGAAGTATTTCAAATTTAACGTGAACAAGTAAAAATAATCAAGAGAGTAAGGACATGTTTGGGTGGACTTATAAAAAGTAACTTATAAGTTAAAAACTAAAAATCATAAGTAAATGTTAAGTACCTTACTTTTGGGTTCTCACTTTTTTTTAAAAAAAAAATTGACCTAAAAGTGAGTGCTTAAAAACACTTAATAACTTTTCCAAATACCTCCCAAATTTAAAAAGTATATAAAAATAAAGAAAAATCTTTTTGGCCAAAAAATTTTGTCAGAATTTGGCCAGAATGGTAAAATAACATATTTTACACTATGTTATTTTATCTTTTTGAACATTTTTACACTTTAAACTTTAATACCTTTTAATTAAAAAATAAATAAAAAATCAATTTATTTTACTATTTAAATTTCTGACTAAATTCTGACCAAATTTTCTGATCATTCAGCATCATTCTAAAAATAAGTTAATTCAAACGAGAACTAAGAAGAAAATATGAAAGTTTGTGGTGGAAAGTGATGTTTTGGTATTAAATTGAAGATTGTGGGGTATATGGTGTAACATTTTTGTTGCAATAAAGATGAGGGAATGTTTTTTTTTTTCTTTAATATTGACTAGTATAATAATTTGTTTTCGTGATAAAGGTAAATTGTAACGGGCAGAATAATAGAAAAGTTATGCTGTCAATTTTATTATTTTAATTTATCCTATTTTTTTGTTATATTTAGTAAGTTCTTAAATTTCAACATTGAGCAATGAGTCTGAAAATTTCTTAGGGAATAAAAATGTATACATGTCATCTTTTCACATTTTATTTGTAGAATTACATTATATGTTATTATTATTTTCGTATTAATTTTAATATATTACGTTATAAATTTAAGACCATAAAAAAATTATACATATTTTTAATTTAAGATTATAAGATTCAAAAGCTATAGTAATTGATGTATTGGCGTAGCATATCCAAGGAAATGTGTCATGGAGTATGATATATGTCGACTATATTGTTTTAATTGACGAGACACGTTGTGGAGTTAATGATAGGCTGGGAGTTTAGAGACGGACCGTAAAGTCTAACGGGTTCAGATTGAGCAGGAGTAAGTGTTTGGACTGAATTTTAGTTTTGACTTATAAAACAAAAGTCATAAGTTATGACGATTTTTGATTAATATTTATCATTTTAGCTTAAAACCAAGTGCTTATAAGAACTTTTTAAATTTATCCAAACATTTCAAAAGTGCTTAAAAGCGCTTAAAATAAGTCAGTAAGAATTTGGAGTGCATGCTCAGTGATGTAACTTACGTGGCAGATCTGGAAGTAAGGATGGACACATAAGACACGGAGGTCGAGAAATTAAAGTAGAAAATTAGTAGTTAGTTGAGTATTGTCCAGTTCTCTTATCAGTATTTACAATTTCTTTTGCTTCAATTATCATATTATTTTTTGTTGTTACTTGTTCTCTTCATAGGTATTTTTCAGCAAGACTTTTTCATTATTATATTTGTTTTAAACACTTAATTTTTATATTCTTACTCAATCGAGGATCTTATAAAAAAACAATCTATTTACCTTCACAAAGCAGAAATAAGGTTGTTTATACACTACCATTTCAAACTCTCCTTAAAACTTATATAGGGTATATTGTTATTCTTAAAATTCAAGAATCTCTATTTATTTTCTAAAAATCTCGTGACTAACTGAATTAAGACATCTAAATTAAAACGGGGGAGTAATATAATCCTATTTATGACTTTAGGTTTTAGTGTAACGTACAAGCAAGATTTAACTCTAAAAGTAGGAAAATATTAATTTAATTAAATTCTAGAACCCCACCCCCCCTCCCCACCCACCACCATCCCTCTCCAAAATTGATGGAAGCAACGCGTTTAGAGTTGAAATAATTTATACTTATTTACCATTTCACGCGTTTTTGTTTTTTTTGGTGGGATCAACATTCAAAAATTAATATTGTTTCATTTTACGTGGCATACTTTATTTTTTAGTTCGTCCCAAGAAAAATATTACCTTATTATAAATTAGAAATAATTTAACTTTAAATTAGCATTTTACCTTTAAAAATTGTTTTAGATCACAATTTTTTTTAAAAAAATGCTTAAATACCGGTGACAAATCAAGGTATGTCATATAAAATGTGACGGAGGAAGTACTGATGATTATAAATATAAAAGTTAAAGCAAAATCACCAAGCAAACGCGTTATATTTTCTCTTTACATGATTTAACAACTCAAAGAAGCCCTATATTTTTTTTCATTCTTCTGTTCCATTGAAATCCCCCCAAGAATCAAGAAAATGTTAACAATTAGCCTTCTCTTCTTAGCATTTCTCTTCATTCTTGGTTTAATCACAACCCTTTTCAATTTTCCCACTAAAAAGTTTCAATCTTGGATCTTTTCCCTCTCTGTTAAACCTCAAACCCAAACCCCAACAACCCCTTTTGTCAATAAAGATTCAATCTTGGTTGAAAAAAAGAGCTCAAAAATTGAGTTGAGGGGTATTTTTGCAACATTTGACAAGAACAATGATGGGTATATAACAAAACAAGAATTGAAACAATCACTTAAGAATATTGGGATTTTTATGGAAGATGGAGATATTCTTGAAATGGTTGAAAAAGTTGATTCTAATAAAGATGGGTTGATTGATATTGATGAGTTTTATGAACTTTGTCATAGTTTTTTGGGAATTGAGAAAGTTGTTAGTGAAGAAGAGGGGGGAGTGGAGGAAGGGGAAGAGGAAGAGGGGGATTTGAAAGATGCTTTTGATGTGTTTGATTATGATAAAGATGGATTGATATCTGAGGAAGAATTGAGTAAAGTGCTTTCATCTTTGGGGTTAAATCAAGGTAAGAGATTAGATGATTGTAAAGAAATGATTAGGAATGTTGATGTTGATGGTGATGGAATGGTGAATTTTGATGAATTCAAGAAGATGATGAGAAATGGTGGAAGGCTTATTCCAATTTCTTAGAAAATTTCCATTATGTTACAACTACTAGTACTTGTATTCAAGATTCCTTTTTTTTTTTTTTCAAACCCTGATCAACAACGTTCTCACTTACCCTCCTGCTTGACTTGAACCCTCAATTCAGTATGATCAACCGTGTTTTCACTTACCCTCCAGCGTAACTTGAATCCTCAATCTTAGTGTTTTCACTTACCCTCCAGCATGATTCGAACTCTCAACCCTTAGTGTTTTCACTTACCTTCCGACATGACTTGAACCGTCGATTCATGTGATATCTTCTTTTTTTCCATCCCAACCCCAGAATGATCAATAGTATTTTCACTTATCCTCCAGCGTGATTCAAACCCTCGGTCTTAGTGTTTTCACTTGTTCTCCAGCATGACTCGAACCGTCAATCTTAGTGTTTTTACTTACCCTCTAGCGTGATTTGAACCCTCGACCTACATCGGTCAATGGTGAAGGTGATCAACTGAGCAAGGTTCACTTTTCTAATCTTCAAGATTGTACAAATAGGAAAAAGAACTTGCATTGAGTGGATTGTATAGTAGTTAGTTACTTTTTCTTTAGTTTCTCATAGAATTTGCTTAAGTTTAAGATTGGATCTAGGTCAAGTTAAGTCAACTAAGATTATTTGTTTTTTTCTTTAACTAGTTGGATTAGAGAAAATTAAGAAGCATCATCACACTTGTGGTTCTGTATTTGATCAGATTGTGTTGTTTTCAGAGCAGACAAGTTTTATGGTTGTACTGACACACTATATGTTTGTTTATTAATTGACTAGTTTTTTTTTTTGCTTATGGCACTTGTTAATTCATGTTCAAGTAAAGATCTTTATTAGAAAAATATCATATTGTAGATCTTGATACTTGTAACTTTTCATATGCAATTGTAGAATAGACAAGTACTAAGGTTTTGGTATGGCTACTAATTTGTTGCTATGAAATTTTTAGCATAACATTTTGACAAATGACTTGAATTATGATAAGAATTTGGTTTTACTATATGGTGTTTCTCGTACTTTTGTTATTTATTTTTTCTGAGCCGAGTGTTTACTGGAAACAACTTCTCTATCTTTGAAATAGTAGGACAAGGACTTACACTAATTATATTATTGTTGTTGTGATAAAAAATTGATCAAAGAAGATGACTTTTTATATATCTAATTTTCCAACTCTTTTAAAAGCACTATAAAAAGAAAACCAGAAGAAGTCTCATAACTAAAAGTTTGGTAATACCAAAAATACTCCAACAGTATCACCAAAAGATATATATGGTGTCGTGGATGAAGTTATTCCTCCATTAACCAGAGATCTCAGATTCAATCCTGGGTATGAAAAACCCTTGATAAGGAATGTTTCGCCTGAATAAGTCCCTATGCGGCGCAAATCAAGAATAGTCACTCACGGGTTATTAACTAAGGGAGAATCGATCAATCAACTCTAGTCTGAGTTTCTGGTGAAAATTTCAATCTTGCGATTATAAAAAGATGCAAGAACTTTACACTTTTCATTTTAGCTTCGAGAAGATTTTGACCTAACGGTAACCATTATTTTGAAAAAAAAGAGTAATTGTCTTTATTTCACCTGAGACTTTAAAGGTAGACTTTGAAAATACTTGGTTCTCAATTGAGGTAATTGGGTGGTATATTATATAAAGTCTAGACCAAATCTAGTCTCACAAGTTGATGACTTGCAACCACAAAACATTGACTTATTAATATGATGATTGTGACATTTCAAAGTCTCTCTGTGTCTTCACAAAGTCATCTCAACTTTTCAATGAAATGAAATTGTAGTTGCCGTATGATAAAGGGACAAAAGCCTCTAGAGAAACCTAGTCCAATTTGACAAATCATTTATCATGTAAATTATCTTACCAGAATTCATATGTTATATAGCGAAACACTATAAGAGCAGCGATTGGAGCCCCGGGTGGTGGAGTTGAAATGGTCAAGGCCCAAGGGGTAGGGATCAAAGGTGTTGGATGGGTGGAGAAGATACCGTAAACATAGAATGTCATTTATAGAAATTATTTTCCCTACTTTCATTAAGGAGGTCATTTTCCTAAAGAAAAAGTTTCTAGAAATTTAGTCTACCAAACATAAAAATAAAAAAAAAACATTTTTGAGTTGGTGTTAATGTGGATATGGAGTAACAAACACACCCTTAAGTTATAGAAAAAATAATATGGAGTAATACCTAATTATACTTTACTAAAATGTGAGTTATTTATAATAACAATAATAATAACCTAGAAAAGAAAGTACTAGTCAAAACAACAATAATGATGGTTTAAAAAAAGAGTTTGAGTTGGTGTTAGTGTGGATCTCAAATCTAGGAACACCCACACACGATAAAGAAGTCTAAACCACTTGTTACTATAATTAATTGGGGCCATATTTCAACTACTAAAATTTTAAAATAAAGCACAAATTTTGAAGGACACAATGTACTTAGTTAAAGTAGAACATCTAACCAAAGATGAAGTCAGGTTTACACCGTCTATCCTTAGATTTGTCAGTAAATTTTATTAATGCACTCAGGTCATTATTTGTTTTGATTGAACACCTAAAAACGTAATGAAGTGTTCCTATTACACACTTTCAGTTAAAAAATTGTGTACTCTTGAGCACTCATTACATAATTAAGTTAACCACTTAAATATGTCATATCCTCTAAGTAAACACATTAGCCTTCACGAATTGTTAAGCCCTCATGTTTGTTCAAATATTGAAGCTAATGTTTATAATTAAAGGAGGTACCATAATTTATGTAATTAACTTATAGTAATAGACGCTTGAGAATACGCACAAAAAAAACTTGTCAAGTTTTAAGGGAAAAAGAAGGTTGATGTGTTCGGCAGAGGACAAGTACAACTGGGACCATAAAGGTGTTGGTGCTAGGAGGTCATTTCAACTACCTAACATATGCAACAGAACAGAATATCCCGCTCGTAGAATTACACTGAATATATTGTTGTTGTTGTTGCAACAGAGCCGAATATATCAAATTAAAACATAATCTAACAAGAATGCTAATTTTAAGTCAAATAGTCTCTTATCACTAATAAAAGACCAGAAAAGTATAAACTCATTGTCTAATTTGAAGTACCAACAGAAAAGCAAGTAAAAACATGTCTATAACTTCCTTGATACTATAGCTACCCTTTGGCTTATAACAGCACCAGGTGGCTTCAACCAAGCAAACGCGTATTCTGGCCAACTATCATCCCAAAAATTATGTGTTGCTTATAGCTATGGTAGGACATGACTATTGCTATCCTATCCATAAATAAGGACATAATACACATTAAAAGACGTCGGGATGGAAACGCCCGGGGATAGAGTTGCCTTGTTGTGCCTGCTTGAGATGCATCGTCAGTGCATAGTTATTGACCTGATCACACAGAAAGGGCAATCACTTTGTCATACATGAGAAATGGCATGAGGGAACTGAAGACTTTCACACTTCAAACATTTACATACATATGTGAGTACAACTATTTCTTTAACAGTAAAGTTTCTATGTTGGAAAGACAGAGATCGGGGGGAGCCAGGCAGGGGGAAGGTTCCAACGCCCTTCGGCAGAAAATTAAACTATAGACTATACATATAAGGTTAAACTTATTTTTTATATATATTAGTAGGTGGTGAATCCCTTTGGCTTCTTTGTGTACTTGCTAGTTCATATTTTTGAATCACCCTAATGAAAATCCTGGTCCCGCCACTGAGAGGGATGTTCATTCTACCTCTTTCTATAGAATGAAGCATGCTTGACAACCAGGTTTTAGTCCTCATATCTCTTTTCTAATTTTTATTTTTGTTCCCAGATAGTATAAAGCATGTAATAAATTTGAAGAGGGTAATCTGACCTCAAGCGTTCTCAGCTGCTCCTGATACTGAGCCACCATCTGCTTCAGCTGATTCACCTCATTCCCTCTATCTTCATACTCTTTCTGACGCTCATGTTGAACAGCAAATGCTCGCTTCAAAATATTATTCTCTTGTAGAAGATCTTCTACCTGCTGCTTGAGCATTATGTGTTCCTGAACAATTACATAACAATAAATGTATATATATTTCACCTTGAGGAAGCGTAACTATAAATGTAGAGATATGGAATAACACTTCTTTTTCAGAAATGGCAAGTCTTTTGATGTCAAAAGTCAGCACTAAGAAAGTGAGAGTACCATCTTTTAAGTCCACAAAATTTAAATAGAATGAGGTCGGGTGGCCTACCAAAATAAGATCATTAGCCTGGAATAACAGTGCATCTACAGCCCCAATCCTCACAAACACTGATATTTGGGGCTTGCTTGTTGGCATGAGGGGAGAGAAGGGGAGAAGAGTGGCCATAAGGAAAGAACACTACTGATCTATACTAGTAAGTAATAGCTAGACCATCAAAGATTAGTTCCTCAACCATCTAAACTTCTTTTCTTCTCTTTTTTTGAGAAAGGTAACAGAGCCATCTAAACATCAATTGATGTTTTACTTTACACTCTGCGTAAAACACTACTTGAATCTCATTGTGTGTCTGCTTTCCATATTTTTATGCAACAACTGATGTGTTTCTCAACATCTACATCCTATTGAGGACCTCTAAAAAACTGTATACCGTGCCCATATCAAGTGAGAGACAGATGAAGCAAATAAAAACAACAGATTACACCAGCTGAACCCAGCCATCAATGGCATGACAATAAAAATAGAAAAACAAAGAAAAAAATAGAGGCCAAAGTGTTCACAGACAAGATAAAGTCAAACAGTTCTGAATTACCTGCTGGAAATTTCCAGCTGTTGCCTCTGTTGCACGGGCACAAATGGACTTCTCAAAGGCCTCAAGAGCTAGTGCAGCACGGGCTTTAGCATCATCAATATTTGAGGCACTCGTCATCTCTCTAACAAACAGCTCCACCCATTCGGTACGCTCCATCATGTGCAGTTCTTTTGCTGCAGATGAACATGGTGTGGGCCCACCATTACCTGCACCACAATGTGTAAGGGGACTACCAGTATAAACAGACCCCGTGCTAGTGAACTTCAAAAACATCCCACAAATGTACTGATACACCTAAAGAAAAATGGTAAAAGTATCAACAGAAAGTGAGCTCAGGGGGGACATCACTCTTCATTTCAGCAAGCATGTAATAAGGCAACACCAGTCACAGTTTTACTTGATTGTAGCAGCGGGTTAACTTCAGAACTTTTCAGGTCCCCCATCTTTCTCAACAGGGTCTCGAAGCACAAAATAAGTAGTGGAACATCCATGGCCTCAGCTCACTCAATTAAGAAAACAAGTGTCCAGGGAAAACACACGTTTCAGTCCGGTGTCAGGGTCATACAGTAAGGCAATTTGGTGAAAGTAAAGTGCTTTAAAGAAACAAGACATTTCTCTTAAAATCAGCTAAAAAGTTTACTCATGACAACAAACCCATATTAATAAATGAACAACTATGTTGGTCTTCAAGGGACTCTGATTGCCATATCAACATTTTGACAAGACAAATACAAGCAAAGAAAAGAATTTTTTAAATAATTACTCATTATTTTCTTTACATTTCTATACAACCGCTTCTCCACCACAACCAAGAGTAAGGAATTAAGTAATGCCTTAAATTCAATAAATATGCACCAAAGTCGGTAAGTAATAAAGTAGTGCAGAAATTTACCATAAACAACTGTGGAAGTACTCAGAATCAAGCAAATAAGTCAGAAGATGTTGACCACAACCGACTAAATTCTCCAATTAAAGGGTGCAAAAAACACTAGCTACGTAACATTTCTAGTAAAAATGGTAAGCAGTTGTAAAACCTGCACGAGATAAAAAATCGGCATAGAATTGTGATACACAAAAATAGCACGAGAAGTGATCTGCCAGGATACTGACATACATTTTCAACCATGTGGAAAACACACATCAGATTGGACAAGAAAGGAACAGGGTATTATATTGATCAATGAAAACGTCACATAAATTCACTGGATAGTGTATACTGCTTAACAAACATCTAGAGAAAGCGAATTATAATTCATACAAACTACGAATACAAAATAATTGACATCTCTATATAACTCGAGTCACATAATCACTTACCACAAGAAAAAAACAAAAAGAAGAGAAAAATCTCAATTGCACAATTATCTTGTTTTGCAATGATTTTAGATAGCACGTGATTATTGCACACAAACAAAGGATGTCACAAAAGAACCTACTTGAAGTCATTCCCCAAGTTCCAGTCAAAAAAGATTCAAAGAGGGAAAAAATTAAACATCGAAAATAAGAATCAAACTTAATACCGATGTTTACCTTGAGTTAAGATCGGAATGCCGATGTCCTGGGTAGCATCAGATCTTCCTGGGAGGGGCCCCAAATTCTCAGCAGACCCCAAGCGAAGCTCATTTAATCTTTTGATGGCAGAATCCAAATCACCACATTCATCCAGAGCTCTCTCAAGCAACTAAAAAAAGTGCATCTCAAGGTTAAATTCTCCCCTTTTCAGGATAAAGAAAGTCTGATCAAGAAAAGCTGTACAAGAATATGCCATAGAATTGGATATTTAGATCATAGAAATGTGACCAGAAACTAAAACTAGCTTCTACAAATCAATCCTATCAAAATCTTTAACCAACAACCCCATAGATTATTATTTTTAAAATAGAACCACAAAATTAGATCCATCAGTGATATCACTAGATGATCACCATCAGACAACATACCATTTTTGGATCAATCGGAATGGATAGAAATCCACTAAAAACAAAACAATGATTGTGAATTTCAAATCCAAATATCAATATTAGTAGAAGAAATTGGAAAGAATTCCTGAAAAAGCTAGGAATCATCAATTGAAGAAAAAGTAACGGCTCTAGTAGGAATCAGATGAAATGTGTTTCTTAATAATTTATACCTACACTCTATAAGGTAACAAGGCTTTGGATTAGGCTAAAGTCAACATACAAATTATAAATGATACCTATCAAGAATAAGCTGGAAAATGTGCACCTCTTTAAGCTTTTGCATTATTTTTAGATAATCCAAAACCTTATTACATTACTAGAGCAAAGGCCTTTTTTCTCTCTTTGAGGAAGCACCGACCTTCACAAAACTAATGATATGTCATTGGTATTTGCAAAGATGTGTCCTTTATTGTTCTTTATTAATCATACAATGTGTATTTGAAACTAGAGTTGGTGGGTGAACAATTTCTTACGGATTTCATCAATTCTAAAACACTTAACAAAAGATATAATGAACCCGATCGAGTGACTTCCATCATGGAATGCTCTAACAGGGTACAAGTACAAGTTTTTACAGTTCTCCTTGCACAAGACAAATAGATCAAATAATAAGAAGACAACTAACTTCACTACTACTATTGTAGAAAATTCGCTCTCCCTTTTCCTTAATTCTCTTTCCTTTTTTTTGGTTAGAATCAGATGTTGAATACTTTCATGAAAGTTGTCCTTTCATGGTTTGGTCTTAGGAAAATAACGACAGAAACTAATAATAAAGGAGATTACAACCCTTGCACAAATAACTTTACCACCTAATTGTGCATATTGTCAAAACACTATGTTGCTCGTACTCTTCAAAATCCTTGTCGCACTGGTGTTGACATGACACGGGTAGGGGTGTAATTGTGGATCCACACAAGATTCGGTCAACTTACCTTGGGTGCTTTGACTACATCTATGATCGAGAAGTACAGATTGATTGTCATCTATGACCGTGAAGAATTTTTGCTATTATATAAGATATCTTGTTAATAAAATGTCTATCTTCCTTCACAAGGTAGAGTTAAAGTTGTGTAAACACCACCCTCCCCGCACCCCACTTGTGGGATCACACTGGGTTGTTTTAGTATCTTATGACATAAGGAATTAAATTTTATTAGTTTTAGTTCAATAGCTTTAATTAATCAAGATATATACTTTACATACTTGTTTTTTATATGCTTTACTTGAGTCGAGCGTCAATCGAAAACAACTTCTCTAACTTCACAAGGTAGGAAGAAGGTTGCGTACACTCCACCCTCCTTAGACTCCACTTATGGGATTACACTAGGTATGGTGGTGGTGTTGAAGTTGTATGCTAGCATCCGTATCCGCACTCGGATTCATACCTTAAATTATAAAATTTATGTGATGATGAATCATGAATCCAACCTTTAGATTTGTACCTATATCAGATACCCAAACTCGAGTCGAGCTACTTAGGTCAAACATAAAACTCTTTCGAATGAAACTCCCATGGTTATTTTACAATTTTCATACAAGACTTGTAGTCATCATTGTTTTATTTTTTACAATGGTGAAGTTTTTATATATAGTTGACTGCACAAGTTGTGTGGTCAAACCAAAAGTTTTAGAGTTTCAAGGGGATCCTACCTATCCAATTGTAATGTAATCTAAAACATCAAAAATATATTTTGCCTCTTCTATATATACATGTTTACATCAAAAGTAATAAAGTACTAGACAATTCATCTACAACTTCAGGATAGAGCATCCTTTATCTTCAAAGCATCTCTGATTTTTTCCTTCCCATATTCTCCAAATGCATGTCGGGACAATAATCCATCTTTTTTTGATGGGGCAATCTACCCTACTAAAACATCCAGTGTACTTTCTGGCATTACCTATCCAATTCTCCTATTTTTTATGAATATTTTCCACAATTTATCTACCCATTTGTAGTATAGCGAGAGACGATTGATTGTCTCTACTTGCTCTACAATTAAATAACATCTGGAACATAGCTGATAACCCCTACCAGTTAAGTTGACCTGTATAAGGACAATCTTTTATGCCAGTAACCAAGTAAAGCAACTATTTACCAACTCACATACACCTCGACTATTCCACTGATTACATGTCATCTCCAGCCAGCAAAGATACCGTGTAATTCTATCTACCAAAGCTTAGGAAAATGGGATGAAATCACTATGGACTCGAACCCTGATCTTCTATGGTTTTCATCCACCGTTAGGCCACACCCTTGGGTGTCAAGATGCATTTTTCCTTCTGATGTTGCTCTCCATTCCCTCTTACTTACCTTTCTTCACTATCCCATCATAGAAACATGAAACTCCAAATGGTTTTTTTTAAAAGCCCCATAAGACCAAAGATACCTCACATGAATATGTTGTGAAAAGAAAGCATAATAGTGACTAGAGTTTTTACCAACTAATGTAAGATTAAACTAATAATCATCGTGATGCCAATCTCAAAGGGGAAGCACCCACCACAAATACAAGAAGATCAGAAGTACTATCAACCTAATTGGCATGATTGCAAGTTGCAACTATAATCTAATTTTAGATGCATATCTACTTAATTTCCTAAAAATAAGAATTTCCTATAAATAGGCCAAGCAATGTGTTGGCAAGGCAGCCACAACAAGATAAATTTGATGATTTTCCTTGTAAATTGTAGAAGTTAAAATTATTGGAGAATTAGTTAAGTGCATACAAGTGAGTTCCTTACTCTTTTTTTTAATCTATTATTACTGATTCTTTAAAACTATAATAATAATAATAAAATGAAATTTTCAAGGAAAGAGAAGACACGTATCCATACCAATAAGCATTTGTGTTTTTTATAATCAGTAAATAATCATAGATTGATATATTGTTACGCTAAGGATAAGTTGTGAATTCGAACTAATAATACCAATTAAATATGGTCAAACAGACAAGATTATAATTTATTAATATCGTCCACGCATCACGCGGGTTCTGATGCCAGTTGAATTAAAACATAAGGAAATTTGAAATAGAGGTTGTTATTGCGCCTCGGAATCAAATTGTCGACCTATGAGAATTTTCGAGAGCACCCAATGGTGTGGCCTAGTGGTCAATGAAGTAGTTGAGAACCCTAAGGTCTCAGGTTCAAAACTCAACGGAGACAAAAAAATACTAGGTGATTCCTAAGTTGAGCGGACTCTTCACTTTTGATGCCGCACCCGTGTCAGATTCTCCAAAAGTAAAGTACTTTTGGAGAGTTTGACACGCATCCATTGACATTTTTGAAGAGTCCGAGCAACATAGGGTGATTATTCTCATCTTTCCTAGCCTTGATGGGCAGAGTTACATGGTATTTATTGCTAGTGGGAGGTGAAAGGTATCCCGTGAAATTAGTCGAGGTGCACGAAAATAGACCCGGACACTATGGTCATAAAAAATAGGATTTTCGAGTAATTATCCAAGAATAATGATTGTTGAGTACACTTACTTCAACTGCATAACTGTTTTTTATAAGTTCAACAGCACAATTGTATAACTTATGACCAGCGTTACATTTCACTAGTTCAGAATTTAGAAAATTGAATCTGCATTGAAGTGCTCCTCTTTTTTTGACAGAGCATCCAAAATATGCTCCACTCTCCCTCTAAGCAAAATCAAAGTTCACGTGTAACATTTTTATCACATCAAAAGCTAAATCAAACAGAATAACTATATATACAATCAACCCTCTTTTGTCAGTCAACTATCAACATTTCAGGACTCATACTACAAACTAAACAAAGGAAGTTCCAACTAAAGGATTCCAAACCAAAAGTTGAAACTCAAATGAATGGCGGTGTAATTATTGAATCACTTAATAAAGGGATTGCAAACAAGGAAATCTGTTTGGTCCAAATGAATTTGCACCTCCTAGAAACTTCAAAAAAATCATTGTAATTATCAAATGAGCTTTCTTTATCTTTTAAACATTTCCAATCCAGTACAACAATAAAGATAGTCAAAGATAACCAAAATTCCAATAAAGAACTTCGAAAAGAATTAAAGAGGTGCACATTTTCCAGCTTATCCTTGATAGGTGTCATTTATAATTTGTATGTTATCTTTAACCTAATCTAAAGCCTTGTTACCTTATAGAGTATAGGTATAAATTATTGAGAAACACATTTCATCTGATTCCTACTAGAGCCGTTACTTTTTCATCAATCGATGATTCCTAGCTTTTTCAGAAATTCTTTCCAATTTCTTCTACTAATATTGATACTTGGATTTGAAATTCACAATTATTGTTTTGTTTAAAGTGGATTTCTATCCATTCCGATTGAACCAAAAATGGTATGTTGTCTAATGGTTTTCATCTAGTGATATCATTGATGGATCTAACTTTGTGGTTCTGTTTTAAGAAAAAAAAAAACCTATGAGGTTGTTGGTTTTAGGTTTTGAAAGCATTGATTTGTAGAAGCTAGCTTTAGTTCCTACCCACATTCCTATGATCTAGATATCTAGTTCTATGGCATAATTTCCTACAACTTTTCTTGTTCAGACTTTCTTTACCTGAAAAGGCTAGAATTTAATCTAGAGATGCATTACATTGTAAAGAAAGGATATTTACAGCCAAAATTCCAAAACAATCAAAGAAAAAAAAAACTGTTCGTACAAATGAATTGCACTGAGAAATACTAATGACCTTGTAACTCCCAAAATTTCACTAAAAAACTATCACCCGCCAAATCAAAAGCAATATCAAATAGAATAACTATATATACAATCAATCCTCTTTTATGTTCCAGGTAAAGGTTTCCAAGCCAAAAAGCTGAAACTCAAATAAATTGCAGTGTAATTACTGAATCACTTAGCAAAGGGACTTCAATCAAGGAAATCTGTCTGGTCCAAATGAATTTGCACCTCCTATAAACTTCTAAAAATTCATTGTAATCATCAAATGAGCATTCTTTTCTTTAGCTGTCTTTTCAACATTTCCAGTCCAGTACAACAAATAAAGATAAACAGAGTGATTTCTTGTACAGCTCAAACTTCCAAAACAAAAAATTACTCTAATTAATCAAATATTTTTGTCTATATCAGCGAAAACAGATATGTGACCATCGATTGCCGCGGAGAGAGTCTGACAGAGACAAACAGAAATTCCAAGCAAATAATCTCTCTAAAATCATTAAATTACTTAATTTTAAAAAAAAAAGAAACCTGTTTGTCCATATCAGGGAACAGCGATATTAGATGATCGATCGCCGACGGAGTCGAGAAGGATCGCGGCGGAGAAAACGAAGACGGAGAACAACGGATCCTCTTCGGGACCGGCGGCGGAGACGGCGATGACTGCAAATCTTCAAAAAAATTGGATCTCTTACCGCACACCACAGCAGACATGTTGCGCCAAAAAATCAAATTCCTATCAACAGCAACAATAACAACAACAATTCTTCTCCCACCACCTCGCTCATGCAGATTCCAAATATACCAATTCCAAAAACAACAAAAAAAAATCAATTTTTTTTTTTAACAAAAATCGAGATTAAAAAACTCAGATTTTTCTCCAATTCTTCTCAAATTCCTCCCAAAAAAAATCAAAAAAATACTCAAAAACTCAGATTTCTCTCCGATTGCTCCAATGTATATAAAAAATTTATCTGTATGAACACATTATTAAAAATAATTAGGTTTTTTATTTCTTTATCGCCTCTTTTTTTTTACGAGATAAAGATAGGTTTTGTAATAACTTTTGGAAGCAAAAAAATAATCTGAAAATAGCAAAGTAAGATAAAATGACAGAGGGTTTCAGTATATTATGGTGAAGGACAAGTAATAAGATGACACGTGTTATGTGGTAATGACGTGGAGACATATGATTTGTTGTTTGCTTTTTTACGTCACACTTTTATACTGTTTCGTTGCGTTTTATAATTAGCTTTGGTAGTTGAACAACAAGCGGTGGCTTCCTTATTTGGTAAATAGTCTAACTATTTTTGAATTTACGGAGTTGGAGTTTATTTGGTTATATTTTTGAAAGAATATTTGAAATAATGTTTATGATTTAATATAATTAAATATGATTTCAAAAGTAAAAGTAAATTAAAAAACACGTCATTATATAGGATAAAATTCCGATTCAACGGTTAGATGAATTATTATATAATATGTGGCGAAAAGAAGACATATTAGTCCTGATATAGCGAGGAAGCCCCCTCACCAAATGTTTGATTGTGTCCGATAAGATTGGTATTGTTTGCAGAAGGCCTGGAATCATGTCATTAACTCATCTTAGCTTTAAAATTATGGAACCAGGATCAAGTCAATGATCAATTAGGATAAGCTCATAGTACAACTGTCTCTTAAGAATTCAGATTATATATTTTAGTTACGCAATCTAGGATGTAATGTAAAAATACAAATCACTATAGGCGCGAGTTGCACACAAGGTAGTTATCTAGAGTTTAGTTTAAATATATATTTAACCCCTTGTTTGTATCTCATTTCAATATTCTCCACTCACAACTCATTACTCTCAAGTTCTATAAAAGAATATATAGTTCTCAAGCTCTTAAATTACTTATACACTCTATTGTGTATTAAGGTGTGTATTACTAATACATGAAAATTCATGATATTAGTAATGCGAGGGCTTTTATGTATGCATATTTGCATTACTGATACGCTCTATTGTGTATTAATATATGTATTACTAAAACATGAAAATTCATAATATTAGTAATGCAAGGGCTTTTAATGTATGCGTTAGCATGATTAAAAACACATTACAGAATTCTTCAGTAAAAACACTACCTAATTACTCATGAAAAAAGAAACATTACTTATACACTCTATTGTGTATTAAGGTGTGTATTACTAGTACATAAAAATATTAGTAATGCAAGGGCTTTTAATGTATGCATTAACATTTCCATAGCCCCTTTCTTACCACTGAGCCGTCAATCAATTTTGTTAGGGGTTCATTAGTATATATATTTAATTTTCTAAACGAAAAAACTCTTGATTTGTCTGAAACCACGAACCCACACTTAGCTCTACCCCAACTTTAATGGTATCAAGGATGAAGAAATAGTGATTCAGTTAATACAACAAGGGAGGAGTGGATAAATAGTTTGAGTTGCGAGTCCGATCACAATAAATATATTGGGTTTGGTCCAATTCGTATAAGTTTTCCCTAAAAAATTACTATACCACTTATTTGGTGCTTATGTATTAAACCATCACTTTAAATTAAGCTTATATTACCCGCCGAAGATTATAATCCCATCGCCAAAATTCCTCACTAATGGCATTAAAACAACTTTTATTTCTACACAATCCATACATTCCATCGCCGGCGTCGTATTCCTCTCGCCGGAAAAATGCCTCGGCAGCTACTTCTTCGACTAGCAATTCAATACTTCAACACCCGATGTTATTGTCGAAGAACATTGACAAATTCAAACCACTGGATTTCCCTAAGAACTCCACCAGGAAGTTGAATCGCTCTGTTACTACTATCAGATCCCAATTGAATTTTCCCATCATTTCTCCGCAAGATCAATGGGGAACTTGGACTGTTCTCTTCGCTACCGGCGCTTTTGGCATTTGGTAATCAACTCACTCATCCATCCATGTGTGTGTATTAGTCCTGTCCACTTTGTGTTACATTTTTTGTTTTTTTCGAGATTCGAACTATGTGAACTTTAACCTAACATTTTAAGTATATTTTTTCATCATTTTGCAACTTATATCACTCCGTCTCAATTTAAGTGTCTTGGACATGGAGTTTATGAAATAAAATGAAAATTTTGAATTCTGTGATCTTAAAGTAAAGACTGTATAGTACTTTAAATTTGGAGTCCTAAACTTGCAATATTGGAATTGGAAAACGTAGCAAATCGAAAATGCACTCTTTTTGGAACAGATCAAAATGGAAAGTAAGACACTCCGAGAGGAGTAATATTTATGGTATAGTTTTTTGAGAGGCACAAGAACTAACAAAGAGTATTTATATTTGACTGCCCCAAAGCAATGGGGGATTGAATCGAAAAGGCCCCTTAATATAGATAGTGTGTTGCCTATGTTTTTTCTGAAGTAAGGACGTTTAAGTTTGACTAATAAGTGCAAGTTCTAGTCAATGACCTGAAAGAAGTCACTAGCTTCTTGCTATCGAGCGTGGCTTAGCCTTAGTTTACAAGGAAGTTTTGTCGTACTTAGGATTTTAATTTTAAAATATTTAGATGATCTAATACAACTTAGGTTTAAAGATGACGAAAAGTGCCACAGAAGTTGGGACAGAGAGAGTACTCTTTTTTACTAGTTTGTTAATATTTGTATAATCATGGACGAAAGACTTGAAGTTTCAGATTTTATAGTTATACGCAGCTTGTTGTTTGGTCTTATGAAAATTGAAGGTCGGAGAAGACCAAGGTTGGGGCTGCACTAAGTGGTTCACTAGTAAGTGTACTGGTTGGTCTAGCAGCAAGTAACTTGGGCATTATAGCTAGTGAAGCTCCAGCATATAAAATCGTGACAGGATTCTTGCTTCCACTTGCTGTTCCCTTGCTGTTGTTTAGAGCTGATATGCGTAGAGTATTGAAGTCCACTGGAACACTGCTCTTGGCCTTTTTGCTTGGATCAGGTAATGGTCTGCTTCATATTTTCAGAACAACTTATGGCATATCTGCTGGAATGATCAGTTCAAATTTTATCCTTAGAATTGCTGAAACTATTATTATATCATTGATTTTGAAGTCTTATGTGCTCTATAGTAGGTTTAAGTTGGTCAATATTTCTCCAATTTGATGATTAAAGGCTTATTATTCTTTCAGCTGGTCATGTACATAATGGCCTTAGCTCACAATGGTTTTCAGCTTAAGTTCACAGACTTGTTTATTCTTTCTTTCAATAGCTAAATGAGGATAGGAAACAAGAGCAAGGCTTATATATAGGGTAGAATCTATAAAGGATATATATCAAATCCAGTAAACTTCTTTCCCTTATATTTTTCGTCCAAAAAAGAGGAAACAAGGGAATTCCTTCTCCTCCATCAAATCTCCCTCCCTCTATACAAAATACAACTTTGATGTCTAGTTTTGTTCATTAACACATTAGAATTTAGTTAATTCTACCACGAAAATGATATTGTCAATAATCTTCAGTAATACTTAAAGTTAAAGCAATGTGATGTTAGGTTTGTCTACTACATCTACAATTTGAAAGGCTTCTCTCTGAAGTCCAGGAAACCTAACCTCTATAACATAAATCAGTTGATGCTTACTACCAGAGATACTGAAATATCTTACGTATATGCTGGGTAACGTTGTAATCAATGGTATCATGTCAACAGATATGGGAACCAAACACTATATCCCATTGAAAAGCAGATTTGCCTTATGACCTTGTGTCTGGTATGCCAATAAACCAAGCTTCCATCTTTTTCAGCATTCTTCATGTTGCTTATACATAACACAAATTTCTCCTTAAATATTTATGCGTCTTTAAAGATCTCTGTTAAGAACTTGTCTCAGTTCTTAGATTAGTTTTGAAAAAGCTAACATGAGGGCACTTGCCAGTTAAAAAGTACTAGAAGCTACAGGTTGTTATTTATGTGGAGAAAGAATGAAATAATCTGCTCCCAAGATACTAGCTTAGAACACGAGATTCATCAACCTGATGATACTTGATAAAGAGAGGGGAGTTAGACTTTGTTGCAAAATTTTGGTGCTTTACTCTTTTCTATTGATCAGGTAGATCTTATTGAACTGGCTAGTACCATGCAGTAATAGGTAATTACAATTTTTTGAGTGTTCTACTCTTTCCAGCATTTTTGATAAGTTTAACTAGCAATCAGATTTCCTACCATGAACAGACCATCATTCTTGTGCTATTCCACTTTGCTGGGTTCACCTTACTTATTTTGGATTATACTTATGTGGGACAGTGAAACATAGAGGTCCCCAGAGCCAAGTGAAGTGGAGCGCTTTAAGGCCTCCTACGGTTATGAAAATTATCATATATCTTTAATCTTTTCGAAAAAATAAAATAATCAAAAATCAAAATATCCGACATCTTTTGGTATAATTGTGATGCCTAACTTCTGACTAGACTATGTAATTTTGTTATTTTCATCGTCTGAATATCTAGAAGCACAGACATATCAGTCGTCACAACCCATTTTCATGAGCCGCGACAGGTACCTAACAAGCTGCTGCCCACTAGCCGAACCACTACTATTCACTCTTTTGTATATGATTAAACCAAATGGAAACATACTGTAGATGAGAGACTAGATCTTAACAACGTAAGTAAAAATAGTCGATACACAATCTAGAACCAACCATAACCCAACAGACACAGTCAAGGGGCATCTAATAGAATCCAAGTACAAAGATCTAGGGATGCAATCCAAAAACAGAAATGTAATGAAATAAATTAGACAAACGCCAGCACGAACAGATGTGGTTGGCTCACCTCAGCTGAAAGCTCCGGACGGCGAATGCCTTGAAGTAGATCAAGTATGTCTTGGGATAGCACAGAATCTGCATAGAGCAGTAGGTATGAGTATGAGTCACAGGGACCCAGTAAGATCATTGATCCGCTCCTCCCTCTTACCCCGAGGAGCAAGTCTTCAATAATAGAATGCATGAAAGCAAATAGTGCTTATCTCAGTCTATAAATAACCATAGCAGGTATCTAATGATTTTAAGACCTTAAGTCACGTCAATCAAGCACATATGTGCACTAGGCCCTCGTGGTTGGGAGCACTAGACCAATCCATAATCCCTGTGCAGATAGGACTGCTTGACCAAAAGCATAGGCACTCGTCGATAGGACGGGAGAAGGCTAGACCAAAATTTGTACTATCTAAATTTGTTTCAAGTTTCTAGGACTAGCTAAATTTGTACTAGCTAAGAGCATGATGACACTGTACCAGTGGAAAATCTGCACTAGTGCCGAAACACCCCTGAACCCCTCGGGTCCCAAACCGAACTTTACAACAAGTCCTAAAACATCATATGAACCTACTAGAAGTATCAAATCAAGGAATAGGGTGCTAATACTCAAAAGTCAAAACAAGGGGTTGGGTTGTTACATATAGTTTCTCTCCTCAAGAGCTTTAGTTTTTTCTGTTTCCTAATTGGTTCTTTTCCTTTTTGCTTTGACAGTTGCAACTACTATTGGGACTGTGGTGGCTTTTTGCATAGTTCCGATGCGATCACTTGGTCAAGATGGCTGGAAGATAGCTGCCGCTCTTATGGGAAGACACATAGGTGGAGGTAAATTCATAGACTCTTGTTTGCTCTGTGGTCTTATACAATTTTTATTTAGGATCATCCTTTTACATCTGTATTTTCCAATCCTCCTTATGCAAGCTTTTTTCCACTAACTTTCATGACAAAGCACTATACCTTGATCCTGGAGTTCCTGTAAATCCAAAGTGTTGAAAAAACAACCAGTTGGCTTCTCATTGCTGTATGGTCTGTTGATGGTTGACATGGATTTAAGTTTCAAATCCTCTTTTATAATGAATGTCAATACTGCAACCTACTTTATAATTGGAGGTTGTAAGTGTCACATTGAGCATGAGCGGTATCTTTTCCGATTGGTACTCCTAGAAGGTTACCTGTGACATTTCAGTAACATTTCTTCTGAATGGTGGTCTGAAATATAATTTTTTTTTTATCTTCTTAAGCATTCATGTGTTTTAGAAACTAAGTTGGGAACATTGTACAATCTAAAGATGATATCAGTATCAACTTTGGATCTTTATACTTGATTCAGAAACGGTTCTCGATTTCAAGTTGGTAGCCTTGTCTAGCTTGTTTTAGAATATATTCTAACCTCTTTATTGATAAAGACTTTTATAACATCTTGCTGCCTCTTTAAAAACAAAGACCCAATGTATCCACATAAAAGAAAATTCAATTTCATCATGAAAGTTACTCTTTGACAGCCTTTTACAGTAGTCGATGTAGCTAATGGAGAACATTACAGATAAAGAAGCTGTGCGAAATATAGCAAACTTGATGCCATTTAATGATGTCTGACTCAGTGATTGTGATGGTTATTAAATTTCTCTGGAAGACAGTTATTCTACATACTGAGTTATCTACAATTTGACATTTTGTTAATTCATTTTATCAATGACTGAAAAGATTGCCAACTCTCTTTCAGCTGTCAACTATGTAGCTATTTCCGAAGCTCTGCAGACATCACCATCAGTTGTTGCTTCTGGATTGGCTGCTGATAATCTTATTTGTGCAGTATACTTCACAACATTGTTTGCATTGGCTTCTAAAATACCTGCTGAGGCTACTCAATCAGCCACTGGTACGTACACCAGTTCAAATGATGAGATATTCCAAGGCTCCTTCACCTGTTAATTATTGTTTTCTATTTGCTGTTCCATCTCTGTCATAATAGTAAAGTTGAAAATGTCTGGAACTCTTTATGAATCTTCAGAATGGAAAACTCAAATCAAAGACACTTGATGTATGGTTATGTTGAAATTTTATTTTCTTTCCAAGTAGTAGAATGATTTGTTATTTATCTGAAATACCTATTAGCGTAGTAGGAAGTGTGTACAAGATTATTGCGAAGGTACTGACAGAGAGACTGAAGAAGGTGATCCAAAAGTTGGTTGACAATCAACAAGTGTCCTTCAAAGGTACATTATGAATGCTGCATTCATAGCAAAATTTTGAGAGGAAATCCAGGGATCTTATGCAAATTAGACATTGAAAAGGCTTTTGATTGTATTAACTAGGACTTCCTTTTTAAAATCTTGAAGGACATAAGGTTTTGCAGCAAATGGATAAGGTGGATTCCTTTAACGCTGGTACAATCAAACTCTCATTCTTATCAATACGGGATTAAGGCAAGGTGATCATCCGTCAGGGAAAGATTTATATGATAAAGAGGGCAAATCTCAGGGGACATTTGAAGGATTTCAGGGTGCTGAACAATGAGAGGAGCAGCCTGGAGATTACACATCTTCTACATGCTGATGACTCATTGATTTTCTGTGATGCTGAAGTGGAACAGGTTAGGCACCTGAGGCTGATTCTTTCTTTCTTTGAAGCCGTTATTAATTTTAGTCTCATTTGAACCAGGGGAAATCTCAGATTTTCTCAGTCAATGAAACCCTTAAGCAAGATGATAGACTGCTCTGGGGAAGAATCAACAAAGGGATTTTCTCTGATACTTGGCACTGAAGCATATCTGGAGGGTGAATACCCTTCAAAGTAGCTTGTTTTTCGCTGGCTAGTGGTAAAAGAGGTTGTGTTGACACGTGATAACCTTATGAAGAGAGGAACTCAGCTGTGCTCATGGTGTTTTTTGTGTGGAAGAGAGGATGGAACAAATATCCACTTCTTTTTGTACTGTCATGTTACCAACAGATTGTGGAAACTCTTGCAGAGTATGAAAGGTCTGAGATGGAAAACGCCCAAGAAGACTGCTGAAATGATAGCATGATCCAGGAGATGTGATGAGGTAGAAAAAATTGGTGGGAGTAGCATCCCAGCCTGCATCTTGTGGACAATATGGAGGATAGAAACTCAAGGTGTTATGAATATATAGTTAACTATGAGCAGAAGATAAAGATGAATTGTACAAAAAAAATTGATAACCGTAGTGTCCGGGCCAGCTTGCACGCACCTCGACTAATTCCACGGGATACCTGCCGCCTCCCACCACCAACAGGTAGCAACAGGTACCAGGAAACTCTGTCCACCGATGCTAGGACAGATGGGAAAAATCACCTAGTGTTGAGCATGGAAATCTGGGCTTTCAATGTAGCAAAGTTATGACTGCCAACAAGCTTTATCGGCCGCTGCAATACAGGATTAAACTGAACAACAACGTTAGAGTTGCTGCTAGTGGTGGAGTTCGCATTCCATATGTTCTCAGGCATTTTAAGAGTGAGTCTGCGGTGGTAGTCAGAGGATCGAAAAAAAACTCAGGAGGGTTAAGACGTGAGCTCTGATACCATATAATTAATTGAGCAAGATGAAGCAAAAGATACTTTTATTAAAAGATGATGAACTGATATATATACACAAAGAAATAATAGTCTCTGTGAGAGACCTCCTCCTACGGTGGAACCTAACCAGAGATCAAGGAAATAAAATATTGAACTCCTAAAATAGTGGAAACATAATAACAACCTATGCAGTAAAATAAAGTAGCAACAGTAAGGAATACCGAAGAAGCAGTAGTTAACAATGTTCTAATAGTTTTTGCCTCTGCTGGGATTTAAACCTGAGACCTCATGGTTCCCAAAGCTTTGTAGAAGATGAATTGTATATTTTTATTTCACTTTTGGTGTAACAAAGCTTTTGTAGAAGATGTGAATTCTTTGTTGCACATCATTGGAACCTTGTAGCAGGCACCAGGCTATGTTTTTTATTCTTTTGCATTGCAACTTTTGTGTTCTTTGTGCTAAGAGTTATTTATGAAAAATTCTGTTACCTTTTCCAAAAATATATAAAAAATACTTGGAACTCTTTTCAGATGACAAGGTTGACTCAGAATCTGGTAACAAGCTACCTGTACTGCAGACTTCTACTGCTCTTGCTGTGTCCTTTGCTATATGCAAAGCTGGAGAACTTTTGACTAAGCATTTTGGTATTCAAGGAGGTTTCCTTCCCACTATTACAGCTATTGTTGTCATTCTAGCAACTTCATTTCCCAGTCAATTTGCCTACCTTGCGCCATCTGGTGAAGCTATGGCACTGATACTGATGCAGGTTAGTTCCTACAATATACCTTCTCAAATAAAAGTTCCCACAATATTTATATATGGATGTAAAATGCTATTTGAACGTTGTCAGAGCTCACTTTTTTTTTTGAACTTTAAGTAAATTCAAATATCTGCCTTGAGTTTCTTGCACTGCTGATTTGTAATGAACACCAACTTAGACACTCACCCTCTTTAATTAATTTCTTCGATGTTGCATGTTTTTGCCCAGAGTAACCTGAACCTATTGTCTGTATAATTTGCGCAATGAAGACAAAGCTGCAAGAGCACACCATAGACATTTAAGATAAATTCAGGATGGCACTTTTAACTATATTTGTCTGTGGATGGCCTTGGTGGCACATGTAAAGCTAAATTAGAGCCTATTTGGATTGGCTTATTTTAGGTGCTTTTAAGCAGTCTTGTAGTGTTTACGAAAAATTTTAGAAGTGCTTTTAAGCAGTTGTATTTAAGCTAAAATAACAAAAATAAGTCATAAGTTAAAAGCCCATCCAAACAGGCTCTTTTAGATAAGTTTGAGAAACTTAGTTCCAACGTTTAAAATAACTGCATTTGTAAGTTCGCATAGTTCTCTTACAGATATAATGTTCATAGAGAGTAGAGATTGAACATAACAAAATTTGATCGAAATGCACAAATCGTAGTTAAGAGTTCGAGAGAGAAAAATCTGAACCTGTTATTTAGAAAACGGAAATCCAAACTTACCCTTATGGTTTGCGAACACATTTTCCCTTCGTGTAAAACAATTTTTTCTCTATGTTTATAGTAGCACAAACTTTTTACTTGTATTTTGCGGCAAATATTGATCTAACTTGTTCTCTTATCATCTTGTGTAATAGGTATTTTTTACATTCATTGGTGCCAGTGGTGGTAGCATATCAAACGTTCTCAATACCGCGCCCAGTATATTTCTGTTTGCATTAATCCAGATTGCAGTCCATCTGGCCGTGATACTTGGAGTTGGGAAACTGCTCCGACTTGAACTGAAAGAATTGCTTATAGCATCAAATGCAAACGTAGGAGGCCCGACAACAGCTTGTGGAATGGCCACCGCCAAAGGGTGGATTTCCATGGTTGTTCCTGGCATTCTTGCTGGTATTTTTGGTATCGCCATTGCAACTTTTCTTGGTATTGCTTTTGGACAGGCCGTCCTTAAATTCATGTAAGTTTGGACTTGGTGAAGTGTATCAAGTTCTTCATAAATAATACTGGTTGCACAAGTTATGCAGGAATGTGTATTCCAATTTGTAATATATCAAACTAAACATTCAACAAGAAATGGTTCTTGTATTATAGTCCTTACCTTACTAATCTCTGTTACAATTCTTGCATTATTTGTCCTCGTCTCTAAATCATCAATTTTCCGTGTTTTGGTTGGTCAAAATTTTGGGAATTTTTTTTTTCTAGGAAAACAAATTCCTTGAAAAATGAGGGAAAATAAGATTCATTAGTGACATTTTATATTGATTGTAATTTTAGTGAACTTTTACGTATAAGTTCATATTCTTATATTTCACTATTTAGTCAAGGAAGCAAATAATTATCATGCATATATTCTTTTAGAGCATACCTCTATATATATATATATATATGATACCTAGCATAATTAATCCAAAATAAATGTCAACTCCTTTAGGAAAAAAAAAGTTAGTTCAACGTTGATGCGATATGCTGCTCAAGTGGTGCATGAGTTAACTATACAACTGATTGCCAGAGCAAAATTTTGGTCTTTTTGAATTTCGGATTGATAGAGGCGAATTTAGAATTTTAAGACGATGGGTGTATTATTACTTTTAAAGATAATTCATAGCAAAACTTTGGTCTTTTTGAATTATTGACTGACAGAGGCGGATTCAGGATTTTAAGATGACAGGTGTACTATTACTTTTTAAGATAATTCATAGCAAAATTTTGATCTTTTTAAAGTACTAACTGACAGAGGCGAATTCAGGATTTTAAGACGACAAGTGTACTCATAGCAAAATTTTAGACTTGTCAAATTACTGACTATTGACAGAAGCGAATTTAGGATTTTAAGATGACAATTATACTATTACTTTTTAAGACAAGATGTAAAATTTTCTTTAAACAATAACTTGACGAGCAAAAAATAAGTAATTACATTATCACAAAAGAAATATTATCAATTTCACATGGTTCACCTCCCCTCCACGCTCCACCCCATCCCACTCCCACCCTTTGCTTAGGTCCAATCCTCCCTTATCATTTATTAAGGTTCGGGGCTTTAGGTCCTCAACCCTCAACTTCGATCCGAGACTCAAGACCAACCTTGACTCAAAACTACATAATTTGCAATACTCAGTTCTTATATTCTAGCTCCACTCCGGAATTCATCTAGCATGCAAATATTAATAACTAGAATTAACTTTATCGAATTGGTTGTATATATATTTTTTAGATCATCACCTAAACTTGATAGACAATAACAAATAACTCAATCTTGATATAATAACGTGTCAAAAATAGAGAGAGGAATCTTCTATGGACCTAAAATAAAATCTTTAAACTATATATGTATATTATTTAAAAATATAGTAACTATATTTGGCAATTGAAAACTTCGAGAATATGATCTCCTACGATCAGAAGTGGCTCTAATAAATTGGTAGTCTAAAGCCAAATTCGTATGGAGACCTTAAATTCTAATATCTGTATATATATTTGTTAGAAAACGTTTTCCTTTAACAAATTTTAAGTAACTTCAATTCAAATTAGTCAAAACTTCAAAACGAATTAATATCCATACCACCATGTGAAAAACCCAAAAATAACTCAAAAATGCAGCTAACATTTTCTCATGAACCAATTATATATAGTACTAGCTAACTTTATACCTCAAAAAGTGGGTTATCTTGTTTGCCATAATATCTATATATATTTAAAACTTCATTCCTTTAAATTGCCAATGTTAAAATTTTTGGTGAAGTAATTGAATTAATGTATAGTATATATGTACATAAAAAGGAAAAAAATTATATAGACAGTGCAATCATAGATTTCCTTCACCAAGTCATCGCCAGCAATCAACTCTTATCCCTTGGTGTCAAAGGGCGAGTTCCTTTCTTGTCTTGCCCAAAAACTTTCTTTATTCTCATTGGAGAAAGACTCTCCCGCGACAAGGTTTTACACTCCTCTTCCCGCCGAGCCCCCTTTCTCCTCGGTCCACAGAGACAAAATGTATTTCTAGTACCAACTAATTCATTCGGGCGAGACATCTTACGATGTCATGATGCGCCCATTCCTATGGCCATTCCTTTAATACTTCTGGCTCTCGGGAGTCTCTTTGTAGGATACTTGGCCAAAATATGACCTTTTATAGACAGTGCAATTTTTCAACAAAAGAATATGACTAGTGGCATTGCTACATGTATTCAAAGAATGTTAATTGACATTCTTTCATCAAAAAATTATACTTTATAGCTTAACTAAAAAAAAATTATGTATATATTCTATATATTTATTTTCTTTAGCCTTTTTATGAGTTTACTTTTAATATTATAAATTTCTATATGAAAATTCTGATTTTAGTATTAATATTAATTAACTCCTCTTAAACAAAAATAGCTCCGCACCGAATAGATGGGACCCAAAAGGTTAGTAGTGGAAATGGGTATCAACTTTTTTTCCAACAATGCATGGTCAAGTTGCAGGCAGGGTACAACAAAATAATGAAAAGAATAGGATATTATTACTTTGCTTTTATATTTTTATATTTTTTTATCATATAAAAGCATCAAGAATGTACAAATTTGATTTGTTTATATTGGTTAGTGAAAATGAGCCCTACCAATCTCACATCTTTGTCCCCTCTTGTCCCCCTTTTTTTTTGAATAAAAATAAAGTCACCTTTAGGTGATAGAACAAAAAGAAATCTCCACATAAATTATATTAAATAAAAATTAAGGCTAATTAGTTTTGTGTTCTTATATTTATTTAATTAACTAATTACTCCCTATGTCTTGAATTATTTGTCATTTTTCTCTTTTATACGCTCCTTAAAAACATATTAAGAGGAATTTTAATTATTTTATCCTTAATTATGTTTTAAGAAATAATCTTATTTTATTTAATATTTAATTTATCTATGTGTCAGATCCTCATAATTATAATGTTAGTTGTTTTCAAGTAAAATGAGAAAAGAATAATGAACTTTGCATTAACTTCTAAAATGATAAATAATTTGAGATAATTATTTTAGACGGAGGGAGTAATTGTTTTGAGGAGACATATAAAATGATAGCTAAGATTTGCACTCAAAGTGCCCTTGACCATCCCTTTTAGAGTTTTGACAATTCAATATTATATTATACATATTAATCTTCATGTTAGTTGTTGTTCTTGTTTAGACAAGCTTCAAGAGTCAAAAAGTTTTGGCATAAAATTGTCTTGAATTATATTTTCTTAATTATTTCATTGAAAACTAATAATGACAAATTAGAAGAAAGAAAGACATACATTTTTGGACAAACTTAAGCAAATTTAAAACTAATATTGAAATTATAATTTTGTAATACCATTACAATTTACATTACATTTTCACATTTTTGTCATCTATCGACCTTTTCAACCCAATATTAACATTAAAAGAAAAAAAAGAAACATTTTTTTTTTGAGATTTGTACCAAACATGATAATCCACTTGGATAGATCTTTTTGAGCTCAAAAACCTAGGTACAAATACACAATCAATGTACACCAAAATAGTTGTAGCAACAAGGGGATATATAGCCCGGAGTTAGCTCAATTGGTAAAGATCGAGGGATAGGTGTGTTTAAATTATAAGTTCAAGCTCCGTGTTAGCAAAGATTCAATATATAAGTGGAAAATGATAGAAGGTTGGATACATCACTCCAAGTTTCAAAAGTCGCAATTGGTCATATTAATTTTACGGAACAATCATTTTTTACAACGCCGTTTAAGGCGCATACACATTTTTTATTTTATTTTTTTGCATTCATTGTCTATATAAGCAAACTCTAATTATTTTTTTCCAGTCATATATGTTTAAAGTATATGATTAGAACTCAATATGTAATTGTCTGATATTTAGCCTTAACAAGGCAAATTTTGAAAGTTTAGCTTTTGTATGTCAAACTTTAGACAAAAATATCGAAAGTTTAGTAATGTCAACCCAATCAATATACCAAACTTCATACACCAATTTTTATACCCTTTGTCTCGTATGCACAAAATTATTTACAAAGTAGCAAAACTTACGGAAATTAATAAACTTCGACTATAACTTAAATGATGATAGAAAAATCAGTTGTTTGCACACTTCTCCCCAATTAACCTAAAGGGTTCGGCTCCAAATGAATTTCTCGATCATGTTAATAAAGTATTAGGTAAGGTATGTGAATTGATTCTTTATAGTTCATCATTTTATATGAGGAAAATATGACACAAGATTGTTTCCTTTATCATTATAACTACTAATCATACCTATAAACAAGGAGGGAATTTCGAAAAAAAAAACATAATAATGATCAAACAATAGGCAAATTCAAATGAAAGACGAAGCTAGTAATCATTATAATTTTCTATTTATCTATAAATAGCAATAGCATAACTACAAAATTACAAAAGGCTATTTCCCCAAACCTTCTAGAAGTTCCATTTGATATATAAGACATAAACATGGTCATAACTGACATTTATGCCCTTCAATTTTAGATTTACATAAATAGACATTTAAATTTGTATAAAATTGAATAAATAGACATATACGTTCTATGTGGCATCCTACGTGACCAATTTGCATCCTTTGTGGCGTTCTATGTGTATTATGTCACGTAAGACGTGTGTGTTTACTTATTTAGTTTTATACAAGTTTAAGTGTCTATTTATGCACCTCTGAAGTTTGATGGCATAAATGTCAGTTGATGTCAAATTAAATAACATGTTTATATATTATGTCCATATCAAATGTTCTTCCCAAAAATCTTCCATTCTTTTTAAAATTTTGTGTCAAGTCAAACGATATCACTAAACTTAGAATGGCGAAAATATTTATTAGTAGCAGAGTTATGATTGTCACAAACAACTCACTACCCCTTTTAGTAATTCACTTGTTCAACTGTTTAAATAACTGTTCTTTCAGGGGGGGGTGGTGGTGGGTGGGTGGATGGGGGGGGGGGAGAAAAAGGCAATAGGAGAAAAAGCTCTTTTTGTACACACTGCCATGATGTTGATGTTGATGATGATGAATGATGCCTTCAATCTCTCACACCTAACAATAACAAACAAATGAATTTATTACTTCCCCCTTTTTTTCCCCTTCCTTTCTTGTGGCGAAATCAGAATTTTCAATAAAAAAAATATATATATATAAAAAAAAAGTAAGCATGCCAAGAAGTTAAAGGGATTCAATATTTGTTGTATATATATAAAAAATAATTTTAGTTTTGACAGTGTAATTTTCTGCTAAGAAGATTTGAATAAACCCCTTGATCCTACCTGACTCCGCTCCTGTGTCTTTCTCTCTCTTCCTTTATTAATACCATATATGGTGAATCTTTTCTTTGTTCCCCATCTCTCTTTTCTCTTAATTAGTAATTTTCTTTCTTCATGGAGAAGGAGAAGAAGAAGAAGGAGAAGAATTGTGGTTGTTGGGCTGTTCTTAGGCTCAGTAATGTTATTGGAGGATCCTCTGATTCTAAACACTCTGTTAATTCAATTCCAAGAACTAGTCTTGTCTATGATGCAGGTTTTCTTCTTTGTCATTTGCTTATTATAACTTTCATCTTTCAAGTAATCCGAAGGACAGTCTTAGCGTAATTGGTAAAGTTGTTGTCGTGTGATCAGATATGATCACGAGATCATAGGTTTGAGTTGTGGAAATAGTTTCTTGCAGAAATGCAGAGTAAGACTGCGTACAACAGACTCTTGTGGTCTAGCCCTTTTCAAATTCCGTGTGCACAGAGGGAGCTTAGTGTACTGGACTGACTTTTTATCTTTCAAGTTACATGCTTAGTGATTATATATATAAGCTTGATCTTTAAATCATTTGCCAATTTCTATCTATACAAAATATTTAGTATTGGACTGAGACGAACTTAAATGGAGCGACATGGACAACAATAGTTGTTGAAGCATATAAATGGTTTAATTTTGATAACGGGGATAGAATATCGGTTGGATGGTTAGGACATACACCCTATCTTTAGAGATAAAGAAGTGCGTGAACTTTTTTTGTACGTCGTATGCCTACTTTTTTTATTGAAACATTTCCAGTTGTTTTGGTAGAGGGAGATGGAATTTTTAGAGCTGATGCTCCTTTTAGAGGGCAGAATCGAAGTATAGTGTTGAATACTCAAAGGGCTACTTGTGATTCTGTTTATATTTAACTTACATTTTATCTTGTTAGTTTTCTTGTTTTTGCTGGATTTCCCCTGCTTGATGACCATCTTTAAGATGATTGTTTATTAAGAGATTCTTGGCAAAACAACGAGTTAATATCTCATATGGTTACTCAACTAGTGTTTTTCATAGAAAGTCACTCAACTTTCTTTTATAATTTCTAAGTCACTCAATTATGGATTTTTCTCACAGAACGTCACTCAACTAATACAGAAAGTCACTCAACTTTCTTTCATAACCTCAAAGTCACTCATTTTCTTTTGTTTAATGGAAAAATTGAAGTTAATGGAGTATTTAGGTTCACTCCCTTCATCCATGTCTTGTAGTCTAGTGGCATTGGGTTGGAGTCTCCCAGGTAATAGGTGTGAGTTCAATTCTCATGGTTCCCCGTTCCCCCCTATGGTTTAATAGAAATTTTAAATAAAAGAGAGAACATACTAAAATGTGTTCAATGATTTTGTTCTTCAGCAAGATAACATGTTTGAAACCAACATGTAGTACGGTCAAATCTCTCTATAATGACGTTGTTTGTTCTAATGTCTTTTTGGTTGTTGTAGCAAAATGTTGTTATAGAGAACATATAATATAACATAACATTAAAAAATCAGTTCCAGAGAAAATTTGATCGTTATAGTGAAATATTGTTATAGATGAGGGATGTTATAGAGAGGTCTGATTGTATGTCTATTGAGAGATTTATGAAGTATTTACAATCATCAATTTTGCAAGTGCAGCCACAGAGACTCGGTATCTCAACGCTAGCAACCGCGAGATGTGTGTACCAGATGAAGCAAGAGTGTCTTCTGATACCCCTACTGATCCACCAACACAGCTTCCACCAGCTGCAGAGAACAAAGTGCAGCGGCAGCTGCTTCAGTTTACATTTCAGGAGCTAAAATCTGCAACGGGGAACTTCAGACCGGATAGCATTCTTGGTGAAGGTGGATTCGGATATGTATTCAAAGGCTGGATAGAGGAGAATGGGACAGCACCAGCAAAGCCCGGTTCTGGGGTTACGGTTGCTGTCAAGAGCTTGAAACCGGACGGTCTTCAAGGTCATAGAGAATGGGTGGTTAGTACGTAGACTATCTGCTCGTGGTTAGTAGTAAAAAATGAGTCGAATAGAGTAAGCAAAAGACTGTTAAGTCCGATATATGCAATGGATAATCGTAATGAATTTTAATGCAGGCAGAAGTAGACTTCCTTGGACAGCTTCATCATCCTAATCTTGTCAAGTTAATTGGATATTGCATCGAAGATGACCAAAGGCTTCTTGTTTATGAGTTTATGACTCGTGGAAGCCTCGAAAACCATCTCTTCAGAAGTGAGTTCTATGATTTCTCGTTGTGTTGTGAAACATTTGGTCTTATTAATGCATACCTGCAGAGTTTGTATTTCCTCTTACAACGTGTCCTCGCTAACATAGATAGCATATGGAGACCGCGAAAAACTAAATGAGCAATTAGCTTAGCTTGTTCTATCTGATTTTGTACTTCTGTAGTTAAAAATGCAACTGATGATTGTCTGTTAAAACTGTTCAAGGGACGATACCTCTTCCATGGTCCAACAGGTTAAAAATTGCTCTTGGTGCAGCCAAAGGCTTAGCGTTTCTCCACGGAGGCTCTGAACCTGTCATTTATAGAGACTTCAAGACATCGAATATCTTACTTGATTCGGTATGTGACCAGCAAGTTCTCAAATTATGTTGTCTAATACCTTTCTCCCCGGGATTTCAACACTAATATGAATTCTGCAGGAGTATAATGCTAAGCTTTCGGATTTTGGACTTGCTAAAGCTGGTCCTCAGGGTGACAAAACACATGTTTCTACAAGGGTTGTAGGAACTTATGGATATGCTGCTCCGGAATATGTGATGACAGGTAGAACAACTCTGTTCAACTTCTTTACTTTGTTTTATGCATAAGGGATCGATATACTATGATTATCCTGAATGTAAGATACATATCTTAATCGGAAACATGTTCAAGATATTCTGAGTATATAGGCCTTCACTGTTGTGTACCTGATTCTTTTTCATAGGCAAATCACGTGGAAATCCTTTTTGATAATGATGGCATTATGACTCGAACTCAGGACCTTTGTCTGCTCTAATACCAAGTGTGTGTCTATCTTATCTAAAAGCTTAAGCTTTCAGAGAGAGCACACTTTTAGTTACCTAATTATATTATGACAACATTCACGACTTGTTGATCTAAGAATGCCGACACCTAATGAAAGTCTGTCTTGTTTTTCATCAGGACATTTGACAGCAAAGAGCGACGTTTTCAGTTTTGGAGTTGTGCTGTTGGAGATTTTAACCGGTAGGAGGTCTATGGACAAAAAGCGCCCGAGTGGAGAACAAAATCTTGTAGCATGGGCAAAGCCATATTTAGCTGACAAGAGAAAGTTTTATCAACTCGTGGACCCTCGTCTGGA